>PVJH01019753.1:0-42098 GCA_004026705.1 Nesogale talazaci
ATTTCTGGGTTATAAAGTAGGTCAATTTCCACTTGCTTTAGATATCACCAGATCGCTTTTCACAGTGGCTGTACATATCTACAAGAACACCAGCAGTGGAGGAGAGTTCTTAGTTGGCACAGTCCCTCCAACATTTGTTGCTCTCTGATTTTTGAAGTGGTCTACCCTCAAGGGTCTTATATGGTATCTCATTTGCAATTCTCTGATGGCTAATAATCACAAATATTTTCTCATATGTTTATTGGTCATTTGAGTTTCTTTCCTTGTGAAACTTCTGTTCATGTCATTTGCCCACCTCCTCAGAGCACTTCCTTTTATTCTGTTGCAGGCTATTAGGATATTATATATTTCAGGATTGAACCCTTTGTCTGATGTGTCATGCTAAACATCTTCTCCAAGTCTGTGGATTCTCTTATTACACTCCAAGTGAACTCTGTCAACATGCTCAGTAGACTTCTGTTTGTTGATCTTGTATCCAGCCACTCTTCCATCCCTCCATTCCTCTATTTCTGTCAGCACTCCTGTGGAACTTTTTGAGTTTTTGATGTGTAGAAAAATGTCCTCTGCAAATAATAGTTTAACCTCATCCTTCCCCAGATGAATGCTGCAAATGTCCTTTTGTTGCCTTACTTTGTTGGCCAGGGTATCCAATATGATATTGAATAGACGTGGGGACAAAG
Source organism: Nesogale talazaci (assembly GCA_004026705.1). Lineage (NCBI taxonomy): Eukaryota > Metazoa > Chordata > Mammalia > Afrosoricida > Tenrecidae > Nesogale > Nesogale talazaci. The sequence goes on from PVJH01019753.1 coordinate 681, forward strand.
GGCATCCTTGTCTGGTCCCCCTTTGCAGTAAAATTGTTTTCATCTTTTCTCCATTGATGCTGTCTATTGGTATTTCATAGGCAATTTGTATTAACTTGAGAAATCCCCCTTCTATTCCTATCTTTGTGAGCATCCTAAATAGGAGTGGGTATTAAATGTGGCCAAGTGTTTTTACTGCATTTATTGATAATATCCTGTGATTGTTACCTATTTTCTTCTCAATATGATGGATAATGCTGATATACCTTCAGCTATTGAACCATCCTGCATCTCTGATATGTATCCCACCAGGTCATGATGGATGATTTTTTAAATGAGGTTTTGTATTCTATTGACTGATGCTTTTTAAATGATTTTTGCATCAGTGTTGATTAGAAATATACGTCTGCCATTCCTATAGGATCCTTGCCCAGTTTGGGTATCAATGTTATACTAGTTTCATTGAATATCTTTTGGGAGAGTTCCATTTTCTTATACATTCTGAAATAGTTTGAGTAGGATCAATGTGAGCTCTTCCCCAGACGCTTGTTGAATTCTGCTGTAAAGCCATTTGGTCTGTGAGTATTTTTCATTGGTAACCCTATCTATTTCTTCTATGGTTATGGCTCTATTTAAATTCTTGATTTCTATCTGAGATAATCTAGGGAGGGATGGTTTTTCCAAGTATTTGTCTATGTCTTCAAGGTTTTTGAATTCATTGGGATACAGATTCCTTTTAAAACTCTATAGTGTCCATTCTTATCTCTTGTTATAGTTTGTACTTTGAGATCAAATTGGTCCGAGATTAAGATTTCAAACCCAGCTTTTTTTGTTGCTGTTTGCTTGGAATATTTCTCACCAGCCTTTTGTTCTTAGTCCGTTTTTTGTCTGCAAGCTGAAGGTGAGTCTCTTGCAGGCATGAAATTGTTGGGTTATGGTTTCTGAGTGAGTCTGGTGGCCTTTTTTTTTTTTTGGCCTTTGTTTTTAATGGGTTAATTCAGATCATTGGCATTCAAAGTTATTATCACCAACTGTGGATTCATGGTTGTCATCCCATAACTTTTGTGTGGGATGTTTTCCTGTCTCCCCACATAATATTGTGGTGCGTGAATGGGGGGGGGGGCTTCACTCTTGCCTTCTTTTCGCAAAAGAGGTAATGTTGTTTTGGTAGTTGTTTCAGCATGTTGATTTCAGGGTGGAGTTATGCTCCTATTTGTAGTTGGTGAATGTTGATCTTCTGACTATAGTGACTTGGCAAGAATTTTTAATAGGGTTGGGTTTCTTGCAACATATTCTTTGAGTTTTTCCTTGTCCCAGGAGACCCTTACCTCTCCGTCAGCCTTGATAGAGAGTTTGGCAGAATAGAAGATTCTTAGATCGGCATTGTTCTCTTTCATCTTTTGAAAGATGTTAGTTACTCTACTCTCTCATACTCTTCTTGGTATCTGCTGATAGGTCTGAGCATATTCTTACCTGAGCATCATTGTAGGAGAAAGCCTTTTTATTCTCTAGCTGCTCTTATGAGTTTCTCTTTTCCCTCAAAGTTAGATAATTTAAATATTATGTGCCTTGGTGATTGATTCCTGGGGTTTAGTTTAATTGGTGTCCTCTCTGGTTCCAGTGTAATTTGTGATTTTCATCCATTAAGGTGGGGAAGTTTTCTTCCAGGATTCCCTTGCTGCTTTAGCTGTTGACTTCCTTGTTGTATGTTGTTCTATTTTCCTTGTTATTCAAATATTGTTCCTCTTCACAAACTCTGTCATTGATCTCATATGTTTTTTTTCACCTCTTTGATCAAGAGTTAAACTGTATTTCTCATTTGCTGAAGTCTGGTTGTCCTTGAGATCACTGGTATGAGTATCCACCTCGTCCAGTCTCTTTGTGAGGCCTGTCACCTTGTTTTTCACTTCTGTTACTTGACCTTTAACTCTTTTATCTTCCTCCCATTGATCATGAACTTCATCATCTGAATTCTTTCCTCCTCATTCTGTATTTTTTCCTTCATCAATCAGCATTCCTCCAACACAAATGAGCACTCTGAGGATTTCTTTTGGGGGCAGATCAATGTCTGATGTTTCTATGAGTGTTGTTAGGTTTAGGACTGCCTCCAACATTGCATTTTGTTTCTCTTGTTTTGCTTTTGTTGAGGGTGTTGAAGTAGGTTTGTGTGTCATTTTGGTGGCACTGGGGTCATTCTTTTGAAAAACAAGGGAGCCCTGAACTTTCTTGCTGTTGGCTAGTAAAAGTCATTGTGGGGCCTGCCTGTAGCCTACTATGTTTGGGTATCAAGCTATGATGTGGAGGAGGTGTTGTGGCAGCTTAGGGATGGAGCACAATTCCTTGGAGGTACTGTGTGAAGTCCAGGGTCAGGCACTGCCCAGCATAGATGCTGAAGGATAGCAGCAGTACTGTGGGTCAGTCCTGGGGCCAGGTCAGGGTGAAGGAGAAGCCACAGGGCTGTGGAGGTACCACATGCAGTCCCCTGAGTCAGGCACTATCTGGCAGAGTAGCTGCCGATCCCCATGTGGGACCACAGGTAGTTTTCAGGACCAGGAGCAGGCCAGTGAAGAAGCTCTGGATTCTCAGAGATACTTCAGGTAATCCTCTGCATCAGTTATTGCCAGCAGAGAGCCTGCAGAGCTACAGTGATGCAGTAGGAGAGTTCTAGTTTGAGGACAGCCAGCATAGAAGCTGTGTAATTGTGGTGGTAACACATGTAGGCCCCCGGGGTGGAATGAACACTGCACAGAAGTTGCAGAGCTGCAGCTGCTAATCAGGAAAGCAGTGGGAGTGGAGGTGGCCTGGAAGAGAAGCTAGTAGACAAGACAGACTCACCAGAGGGCCACGGAGACTAGGGCAGCTCTGTGGGACGATCTGTGGTGGATGGCAGATGGTTCTGACTACAGCTTCCTTACTGTGGAGGGATCCGGCCATGGGCAAAAGGGTCACATTTGGACCCAAGTAGATATTTAAGTGTTGTTTGCAACTGTCGGAGCCCAGTCACACTGGCACAAGCTGTGGTTGGTAGGTACGTGAAACCCGGATGCAGTCACCGGGGACCTACATGTGGTAACAGCATGACTGCACGGCTTCTCTGCCAGCCGCTCCAACACTAGGGCATTCCTATAGCACCACCATGGCGCTGAGGGCTGAACTGCATGTGGGTGACCGGGGTGAGGGTGGGTTCCAACCGCAACGGGTATGGTCATGGCTTGAGTATGTGTGTTGGCCCGTTCGCTGTGGGACTTACCTCGGGCAGATTGATGACAGTCTAGTCCCAGCCTCAGGGGATGCAGGCTGGCAGCGGGACTGTACCAGTTGTGATAACTGGGGTTGCCCCTGCGTGGGGAAATAGGGGCTGTTTGGAGCGGTGAATGCTGCGGGCAAACTTCAGGCTAAGCCTAGGGACTCCACAGCTTGGCTAGATAGGGAAGGTGGAGGGTGGGATAAGGACTCCTCAGGGGCTGAGGCAGTACTCCAGATTGCTGCAGGAGTTAATTTACTTACCTGAATCTCCCACTTGGTCTCCTAATTGGTGAATTTATTGATCACCACAGAGATCCCAAGGCCTGTTGCTTACCTGGCAACCATCTTGCAGGAAATCCCTTGTGAATATATTTTAACATTGTATGTAGTACATATTACTGAAAGTAAAATGTTCAAAACAAAAACCAAAGTATAGTTTGTCATAACTCAAATGAGTCAGAAATCAGGTAATGATTATATATGACAGAATTAATATTGTAATATGTTATTCTACTCATGTGAAGTTAAAGTGAAAGCTGTGTACATGTTATTAAATTATTTTGTAATAGATCTCCTGCTTATTACATTTGAAGTACGATTTAAAAATTAAAATAGCCTGAAATAGCATTCAAGTCAACTTTGCCCACATTCACCTATGATTGTCTGTAGTTACAAGGTAAATTGAGCTAAAGTGCAAGGTTATCATAAATGCATTTTCATTGTTTTTGTAACCTTTAATGGTAGAGAAATATAATCCAAATAACTAAGAATACCCTTTTAGACAAGTCTCTAATGCAAAATTAAGAATACCTTTTTAGATAAGTCATTAATTCATAATACAGAAAAATGTTTTTAATATAAAACAGAGTTAGAGATCTAAAAGAGAACAAAATATTTTTACTACCACCTCGAATAGTATTAGTCTGGACTGTTTTTAAGCAATTAGAATATCATCTATTATGTCAGTATCAAGCAAGACACTTGCTTCCATTCTTTACATTCTTTACCCAGAACGAAATTATGAGTTAAATTTATTGTATGAGATGTCTCATAGTGAGGAGTGAAAAATCAAATTTTCCCAAAATGGGTACCATGGATACCCAATATTAGTTGATTATACTACAAATATTTGAAATGATTCTGCTAAACTAGTGAGAGGTTTTAGGAACTTGTTCAGTCATATTGATTTCTGTATTTAGTGTGTATGGTTTTAATGGTTTATTTTATATATTATACAATTTTATATTTTGATAGAATGTACTTTGTTAATCAATGTGATTATATTACATGGTGCACATGCATTATACATTATACAAAATAGCATCAGACCTATTTTTGCATATTTGCAGAGGTTCTACTGTGCCCTTATTAAGAATGTCTGTACAACACAACAGAACTTCTTATATGAATATGCTTTGTACTTGCAAGCATACAAGATGCTTTGTGCACTCATTTGGGTTATTAAACTTAATGGAAAATTCTGAAATTTAATTTGAAAATTGTAAGTGCATGAATTGGAAAACGATTTCTAGAAAATCTGCTTTCTTCATTATTTTGAATTCTGATACTTAAATGCAGGTAGTAATTTTTCACACATGGTTTATCTGACAAGTAAGTTTAGGACATAACTTAATACAAAAATTACAAAACTATTTCCTTAGAATATCATGCAATGTTTTCAAATATAATTGATCAATAGAATCTTTCTTATTAGAGACTTTGTATATGTACCTATATGTGTGGATGCATTCCAGTCATACCTGGCTCGAGTTTTAAGTGCCAGTTCATCTGACAAAATGAGAGTGGCTTTGAAAATTTGACTAGAAGTTATGGATTCTTTTCTACTCCTCGTTCTACCTTCCCTCCTCTTCTATCTTCTCTCTCCATCTCTTAATTCCTTAGCAAAACAGTAACTCTAAACAAAAACACCTGGCTGACCTAGATGACTTCACTAGTTCACTACGAGAGTTCAAAGCTCTTAATAAACATTTGGCTGCCTTAGAGTAAATAAACTATTTAAACTACTTCCTGAGTATGTTGCTCAGCTATGAAATTTAATTATTTCAATGCATTGGGGTATCATTAGGGCACCATTTCTTTATTGCATAACAACTATGACTTTAGAAGCTGTAGGAGGTAAACTATGAAAATAAACACAGGTTTGGAACCTTAGAACCTAAATGAACTTTCTTGTAAACAAGTAAGTATTTCAGGTCAAACAAATCAAAATAAAGAGCTACTAATAAATTGCCACCTATATTAAATTTTTAGTAAGATGACAAAACATTAAAGTGACCTGTATGACAATATAGAGTTGTTCACTCTCACACACAGACATAGAGTATTACTATTGCTTGGAGAACAGAAGAGAAAATATAGACAGGAAAGAAAATATAACCAGAGGGAAAATATATGATTCATCAGATAATGAACTGCTAATGCAAACAAAACTTTTATATAAATGAAACTAAAAATAACACTTGGCTGATAGTTAACATACTCAAATGCTAATCAAAAGGTTAGACAGTCAAATCCATGCAGAGATGCCATTGTAGAAAGGAATGAATTTCTTTCTGTAAAACAAACTATGAAAATCTTCATGGGCTGAGCCCCGGTGGCATAGTGGTTGTGCGCGGGACTGCGGCCCACTGGGATGGAGGTTCAATTCCGGCTGCCAGGAGCAAAGGCTGGGCCTCCTACTCCCACCACCTGAGAGCAGTGATGCCTAAAATAAAAATAAAAAATAAAAAAAAAGAAAATCTTCATGGATCACAGTTCTACTGTGACACACAAGGGGTAAACTTGAGGTACAATCAATTCGATGACTATTGGTTTGTTTGTTTGTTTGTTTGTTTGGGTTTGTTTTTAATGTTTAAAGGAATGTCAATGTACTTTGAAGTTATAATTATAGGATTGCTTAATATGGATTATTGAAAGAAAAATAATATCTAGGGCTGAGCCCCGTTTGCAGAAGTGGTTGAGTGCAGGACTGCAGCCCGTGGACTTGGTGGTTCAAATCCAGTGGCAGCTCTCAGGAGCAGCACTGAGTAGCACCCACAACCACCAGAGGCAGTGATGCCCACAAAAGAAAAATAATATCGCACTTCCGAGCAGTATATATAATGTCTCACTTCTCCTTCCTCTTCCATGGGAGAAAGATGAAGCTTTTCTTCTTATAAAGAGTTCGAGTCTTGGAAACTCAGGCAGTAGTTCTACCCTGCTCATCAGGATTGCTGTGACTCCGAATCAATTCAATGGCAGTGAGTTTTCCCCAAATATGCTTGTAATCTTGTGACAATCATTGCAGATGTTTTCTTTATGAACTCAGTGTTTGCATTTAATCATATTATAAGGATAATGGGTTTTATGTATCCAGGTCAGTCCTGATATTTTGTCTTATTATGACAAAACTTTTTTTTTTTTTTTATTGAGCCCTAGTGGCGATGTTAGGTAATCTTGGACTACTGATCACAAGGCCACTGGTTCAAGCACTCTGACTACTCTGAGAGAGAAAGAGGAACCTATCTCCTGTAAAAGGGTACCGTCTCAGAAACCCTATGGGGATGCTATGAATTGGAATAGACCTGGGAGCACTGGGTTTTGGCTTTGCTAATACACTGTAGAAAATGTTCATATTTGCTTTTATTATTTTACCTTATTATATTTAAACAATATCAGGGGTTGAATTTATACTTAATCAATTTCCTTGTATTGTAATTTCATTCATTCGAAAGAGTTTATTTTTGCAAGAGTTGTTTGCTTTTGCTTGCTTTTCTAATTGACAATCTCAAAATACTTAGTCATATATACACAATAATAAATTTTCAGAAATTGAGAAGTCAAAGTGTTTGAATAATTTAGATACAATGCTAATTAGCACTGATTTCCCTTGCTTAATTATTTTATTTCCTTAATGTGGTATCAAATTGATTTATCTGCTGTAGACTTGAAAGTTTAATACTTGAATATCAGCACCTCACTGTGGTGCTACTCTGTGTAACTTCCACTAAATCAGCAGTACTCAGCCTGTGGGTTGAGTACTCAACCCCTTTGGAGGTTGAGTGACCCTTTCACAGGGGTTGCCTGATTCATAACATTAGCAAAATTCCAGTTATGAAGTAACAAATAGTTATGAAAATAATTTTATGGCTGGGGAGTCACCACAACATGAGGAACTATATTACAGGATCGTGGCATTAGGAAGGTTGAGAACCACTGCACTAAATTTTGGGGTGGGAACATACAAATAAAGTATGTGAAACACGAATATAGGGGGTTGGTCAGATTGTTCATTCCGCTGGATATTTAAGTGAGTCATCTCAGAAGCAGCAAGCAGTATTCTACGACCAGCCAGAAAGAAGAGACACCAGAAGAACATGTGAAAAGTTCCTATCTGAGGTATGCAGGCAGTAGTAGCCAGACCAAGACCAGGGAACAGAACAGAGGAGCAGCACTGGGAGTCTATATCAGAGTGGCTGGCTTTCCAGTCACTGGAATGAGGAAGAGCACTAGAGACCACGTGTCTGAGAAGCCACAGATAAGAGAGACATGTTAACCATGTGTCCTTAACATTTCTGTTAGCTTCCCTGATAAGCCCATAATTATATTATCTGTGAGTTTTATGTGGACATTGTAACAAGTTCTTAAAACTAGCAGAAAAGTAGAGTGGCAAGGCAAGCACTGTTGATGTAAGAGTAGGGTAAAGAAGGTATGCTTGACTTCTGCCATGTAACAATTGCTCTTAGATGAAGGGAAACTTAGACACTCCTTCCTTTCTAGTGTAGCCAGAGGAGGTCAGACATGGCCTCCACCATGTCACGAGCTAATCCATATTTGATGATGCTCATTTAAAATAATTTATATTTCTTTTATGTTCTTCCATATTTTTTGTATAACAGTTTTATTGACATATAATTGATGTACCATACAATTCAATGGTTTGAATACATTAGAAAGAGTTGTGCAATCATCCCCAAAATCAGTTTTGTAACACTTTTGTCACTGTATGTTCTACTGGTATTAGTTCCCAATTTCTTTTTTTTTAATTTTTTTTCCTCAATGTGATTTTATTGGGGGCTCTTACAGCTCTCATAACATTCAATACATCATTTGCATCAAGCATATTGTACACATCACCATATTCATTTCCAAATATTGTCTATTTGAGCCCTTGGTATAACATCCTCTTTCCCTCCCCTGTTTTTCAAAAATCATTTTATTGAGGACTCATACAGCTTCTGTCATGATCCATACATATATCAATTTTATGCAGGCCACATTTTCACACCTGTTGTCATCATCACTCACAAACCATCCACCCTTCATTTAGGCACCCAGTACCAGCTCCCCATATTTCCCTTCCCTCCCCTCACACCTCCCCCATGAATCCTTAATAATTTACAAATTGTTTTTACTTTTTCATGTCGTACACTGTCCAATGTGTCCCTTCACTCACTTCCCTGTTGTCCATACCACAGAGAAGAGGTTATATGTAGATCTCTGAAATTGGTTCCCTTTTTCTATTCCACCATCACTCCAGCCTCCCAGTATCACCACTCCCACCACTAGTCCTGAGGGAACATCTATCCTAAATTCCCCATGTTTCCAACTCCTGTGTACATGGCCTGCTCTAGCTGGATTTGTCTGGTAGAATTGTGATCATGATAGTGGGTGGGAAGAAGCTTTTGAGAACTAGAGGAAAGTTGACTATTTCATTGTTACTACACTGTACTTGATTGGCTCATGTCCTCCCTGCAACTCCTCTGTAAGAGGATGTCACTTCACCTATTAATGGACTTTGGGTCCCCAATCTGTACTCCCCCTCATTTATAATGATATCATTTTTATTGCTCTGATGCCTGATACCAGATCCCTTGGACACCTTGTGGTCACTCAGGCTGGTCACTTACATGTGGGCTTTGTTGCTTCTGAGCTGGATGACTACTTGTTTACTCAAGCCTTTAAGACCCCAGATTTTAAATCTTTTGATAACCGGGCACCATCCACTTTCTTCATCACATTTGCTTATGCACACTTTTGTCATCTGTGATCAGGAAAGTGAGCACACAATGTTATGTTTTTTAGCTCTTAAAGCCTGATATCTAATCTCTTGGACAACTTGCGGTCCCACAAGCTGGTGTGCTTCTTCCATGTGGACTTTGTTGTTTCTGAGCTAGATGGATGCTTGTTTACTTTCAATCACAGGAGAACAAATGAAAGGGGAGGAAGAGAGAATGGAGTGAATCCTGGCTCACCGAGCCTTCAGGACAATATTCCCACTCAGAACAGTCAATGCAAAGAGAGGATCATAGGGCCCGTCTCACTATAAAATACGGTTACCTTCGTTGGCCCAAGTCCTCAAGGGGTCAACAGTGGAGAAGCAGAGTCAGGATTATACCCTGTCTGACCCAACCACACCATGAGAAAACACTAAGGTTGTGCAACAGAGCATGGAATTCCAGACGGAGTGCCAAGGATATATTTTGAGGTCAAGGTGTGAAAACCCATCCAACTCAACCAGGGACACTCCTGGAGGTCAATGAACAGACCTTGAACTATTTATATGTTTTTATTGTTATTATTTTTATTTTTACATATATATATGACATTGGTTTTGTTGTTGTTGTTATCGTGGTTTTATTTTCTCTGGTGACTTCATTTTAGGACACCTTTTTTATACATATTGTTACCTCTGCAGGTCTATCTAGATAAGATAGGCTGGATAAACAGCCTGGAGGCAAAAGTGATTGGACTGATGTTCAGGGGAGGGGGCATGGGAAAAGAGGAGGAGGAGGAAAGGAGGTGTTGTTGACTGACCCAGGGATAAGGGAACAACAAATGATTCAAAATCAATGACAAGGTGAGTGTAAGAGGTCCAAAATGGATTGATCAAGAGTAATGTAACAGAAAAAATACTGAAACCCCAATGGAGGCTGAGCATGATAGTGGCACAAGAGGAAAGTAAAAGGAAATAGAAGAAAGAACTGGTATAAGGGCATTTATAGTTTAAATATAGGCATGTGCACAGGTGCAAATATTTATATATGATGATTGGGAAATAGATCAATGTGCATTACTTATAGAGTTAGGACAGCAGATGGGCATTGGACCTCCTCTCAAGTACTTCCTCAGTGCAAGAACACTTTGTTCTATTACATTGGCATTTCATGATGCTCACCTTCCTGACATGATCACTGAAGACAAATGTTTGCAAAAGCAAAGGTGGTGAAGAAAGTTGATTGTGCCCAGCTATCAAAAGATGTACTGTCTGGGGTCTTAAAGGCTTATTCTTCCATATTTTTATGTGGAGCTGTACATCATTTTGCTATAGATTTTAACTGTTTATTGAGTAAAGTTTGTATGTTTGAAACTTGAGTTTGACTCATTTACATTCTTTTTTTATTTTATGAAGTTTTGCAATATGTAAGCTATTAACAACATGCTGTCTACTATCATTGGTTAAATAAGTAATTGTGATAGATTTTGCTCATAAATGACATTTTTACTATTTATAGTAGTGTCTATTCATCTATGTCTTCATAGCTAACCATTTATAATTTACTGTGGTTAAAGAGATAATGACAAAATATTATCTGTCTGAATACACAAACACATTTAGAACTTTAAATTTTAGTTTCTTTTCAAAAGGGTCGATTTAATGGCAACTTTATTAAAGTCATGAAATGGAACACAATAGTGTGATCCACAAAGAGGTAGATCAAATTACTAAGCTAAACTAAATAGTAATGATAGTTTAGTTAAAGAGCTTAGTTTATGTGCTGGGGTGCTAAACACTTACTGAAGCACTCTAAGCCAGATATACCATCTCTTTCATTTGCAGTACATGGATACTATGAAGTTTGTGGTTTGAATGTCAATGGTTTTATCCCATCAGCCTCTCCTTGAGAGAAATATTGGCAACTTGCTTCTGAAACTCTTTGGAGTTGTTCTAATTTTTCTCCACATAAACTTGGTCTTCTCAGAGAAACTCCAAGTCCTGAGTCTCAATTCAATTTAATTGAAAGATGCTTTTTATGATCTTCATTTGTTCTTTGTTGAATGGTCCTTTAAAATATCAGATATTTAAAATTTTATTATTATATATGAATTGCAGTTAAATCCACTCTATCTCTGGCTAACAAAAGGGGTCTAGAGGTGAAAAAGATGTATTGAATTAATCCCGCAGGCGGTCACTGGTTAAACTTCCCAAAGACTATAATGTGATAATGCAATTAACCACTATCTTATATAGAGGAATTCACAGCCTTTATCATGAAACAATGTAAATACACTTAAAACATGGAATAGGGCTTTGGATAATATTAAGGTTCAAAGAAGAGAACTGGATGGTAGATTATTCATGTTATTATAAGCAAGGCTCATTCACAGAGGAATGAAAATACTATGGCAGATAGAGGAGAAGTGGGTTTGGGAGCATTAGAGGAAGGCAAGACTGCTTTGGTTGAATCCATGTAGATATGTGGCTTCTGTAGTTAGACATAGTGTGGCGGGAAACTGGAAAGTAATTTATTTACTGGAGTTGCGCAATATCATAATTTCAAAGAGGTGTAGAGGGCAGTCTTGATAGTAGTAATGAGGCATTTATTCAAGCATGCTGTTGTCAGATACCATCAAATCCATACAGCAAAACAAAACACTCCCCAGTCTTGTTCCATCTTCAAAATCATTAGCATGTTTGATCCCATTGTTGCTACTGCTATGTTAGTATACCTCGTTGAGAGCCTTTCTCTTTTTGGTCAACTCTTCAGCTTTATCAAGCAAGATACCCTTTCGGGGATAGGCCCCTTCTGAGTGAGCCTCACTTCCCTTCTTCCTACGGAGCATTTCTACTCTGATTCTTTCACAGTACATTTGTTCATTCTTCTAGAAGTTCATTCTCCATAGTGTATTGGATTTTTTTCACCAACACTGTAATTCAATGATGTCAGTTCTTCTTTATTCGCTATATTCATTGTGCAGCTTTTACATACATTCGTAACCATTGAAAATACCCCGGCTCAAATCAGTAGTACTTTCGTATTTAAAATGACAACTTTGCTTTTTAACACTTTAAATAGATCTTTTGCAAATATTTACTTGATAGAATATCATTTCTTGAGTGCTAACAACCATTGCTGTCGACTGTGGTTATAGTTTTGTGATGGCTACACAGGACCTCTTTAAAGTATTAAAAAGCTAGGGTGTTACATTGAGGACAAAGGTACTCCTTGTCAACATCGTGGTATTTTCAATCATCTCATACAAATTCAAAAAATTGGCTATATCTTTTGCAACAGTCTGGTGTGTCTACCTTTCAATGAACAGATGGTCAGTTTGAACCACAACTCTGATCAACAGCCAAAAATTTAGCCACTGTTCCACTGGGGCTCTTCTTCAATAACAATATTTAATAGATGATTAAATATTATGAAGAGATTGATCAAAAGACAACAGTGAATGTGTAACAAGTTGCCTATCCCGAACATTATTACCAGCTGTCATGTCAATTTTTCAGTTTACAAAATGTATTTTACCTTGACATTCTGGAGTTTAAAAAGCTACAGCTAATCTTGTGGAAATCTTGTCTATCTAGAGAATTGGTGAATAATTGTTACATGTGAGTGATCCTTACAAATATCCAAGATGAGCATAAGAGGAAAATGAAAGTGAAAAGGAACTTAAATTACTCAAATTTTTCTAACCTTTGATATAGTCAGAATTTCGACAAAATGAAACAGCTTGGGGCTGTGTTAAACAAATGCTGTATACAATAATACGTGGTTCACTTAGAAAAATAAAATTATCATTTACTGAGTATTCATGGATTGTGCGGGAAGTCTCAAAACAACATTACTCTGTAAATTAGTGTCCACATTTTATAAGGGATGATACTGTAGCTAAAAGAGAATATATCTAACTTAGGAACACCTTTCATAAGTGGAATAGTCAAGATGCACATTTTATTATTTGACCAGACCAGCTTTTCTTGGCCCTCTGGTGACAGGTTCCCCTTGGCCCTGTTTTTCCTCACAGCAGCTTCTGCCAATGGGCCCCTTTAAGGTTTTTTAAGGTTTGATGCCCTCAGCTGCTAAGGTCTGTCACTGTCTTCCAAGTTATAGCCCTTGACTGGCTCTTCTAAAAGGTCATTTGCCACCCAACTCTTTGCTTCTTCTTTCTTTTTGTAATGGTTATGAATTTTTATTTTTCTTATAATGTAGAAAGGGCTAATAAAGAAGAAACAGATTTAAGATAGAGAAAATCAGTTAGTGCGTATTATCATCCACTGATTCCTAATGCAAAGTCAAGGAACATTTAGAAAATGGAATTTCTCAATAGGGGAATTCTATTAGGAGTTAATGAGTTAAGAAATAATAAACAAAGTAAACAAGAAACTGTGAGTAAGGTTTCAGAGGAAATGTCCATTTACTCTTTTATCAGGTTTTTTTCCTGTTGTTTCTGTTGTTGTTACCGATTAAGTTTACTTTACAATTTTATTGTTTTGTTTGTTTTTGTGAAAAAGTAAGAAGCAGGCTGTAAATATCCGGGTTTCCAAATGCTGCTCCAAAGACATATCCTTGTCAATAATAAAGTCAGAGAAAAATAAGACCTATCTAGAATGACTTTCATAATGCTTAGATTTAAAATAAAAATGAGGATCTGATATCAGGGGACTCAAGTATAAGATAAAAAAATTTAAATCATTTCATTTGGGGCTCATACAACTCTTCTCACAATCCAGCCATCCGTCCATTGTGTCAAACACATTTGTACATTTGGTGCCATCATAATTCTGAAAACATTTTCTTTCTACCTGAGTCCTTGGAGTTAGTTCTTCACTTTTCCCCTCCCTCCACGCACCCCTCCCTCATGAACGTTTAACAATTTATAAATTATTGTTATTTTGTCCTGTCTCACACTGTCCAATGTCTCACTTTACCCACTTTTCTTTTGCTTTCCCCCAGGAAGGGGGTTATATGTAGATCCTGTAATCTATTCCCCCTCTTGATTTTTTTTAAAAAGTTATGAATCATTTTATTGGGGGATCATAAAACTCCTCTCATGATCAATAAATACATCAATTGTATGCAGCCCGCATTTGCAAATTTGTTGCCATCATCGTTCTCAAATATCCTCCTTCTACCTAGGCCTCCAGTACCAACTTCCCATATTTCCCCTTCCTCCCCACTCCCTCTCCTCCATGAAGCCTTAACAATTTACAGATTGTCATTATTTTGTCATCGTACACTTCCTGATGTGTCCCTTCATCCCCATTGTCCATACCCCAGAGAGGAGGTCATATGTAAATCTTTACAATAAGTTCCCCCTTTCTACTCCACCTTCCCTCCACCCTCCTGGTATCACCACTCTCACCCCTGGTCATGAAAGTATTATCCGTCCTAAATTACCCTTGTTTCCGGTTCCAGTGTACATCCCCTGGTCTAGCTGGATTTGTAAGGTAGAGTTGGAATCATGATAGTGGGTGGGAGGAAGCATTTAAGAACTAGAGGAAAGTTACATATTTCATTGTTGCTACACTGTACCTTGACTGGCTTTTCTCCTCCTCTGTAAGGGGCAATCACTTTACCTATCGATGGACTTTGGGTCCCCAGTCTGTGCAATGCTCATTTATAGTGATATAATTTTTAGTTCCTTGATGCCTGATAGACACCCTATCCCTTTGACAACTTGTCATTTCACAGGCTGCTGTGCTTCTTACACGTGGGCTTTGTTGCTTCTGAGCTAAATGGTTGCTTATTTACTTTCAAACCTTTAACACCCCAGATGCTACATCTTTTGATAGTCAAGCACCATCAGCTTTCTTCACCACTTTTGCTTATGCACATATTTGTCTTCAGTTATCGTGTTGGGAATGGAATGCCAATTTAATAGAACAAAGTGTTCTTGCACTGAGAAAGTACTTGAGGGAAGGTCCAATGCCCATCTGCTGTCTTAAGACTAACCCTATGAGTGTATGCACATAGATCCATTTCCCCATCATCAATATAAATATATTCACCTATGTACATGCCTGTATTTAGACCTCTATAAATGCCTTTTCCCCACAGTTCTGTCCTCTATTTCCTTTTACTTTCCTCTTGTCCCACTATCCTTCTCAGCTTCCATTTGGGTTTCAGCATTTTCTCTGTATTGCTATACTCTTACTCAGTCCCTATTGGGCCTCTCACATCCACCTTGTCACTGATTTTGAATCACTTGTTGTTCCTTTATCCCTGGGTTGGTCAACACCACCTCCTTTCCCCCTCCTCTCCATCTCCCATGCCCCCCACCCAGAACCATACCATCAGTCCCATTATTTTCCCCTCCACACTATTCATTCAGCCTATCTTATCTAGATAGGCCCACAGAGATATCAATATGTACTAGAAAAAAACAGGCATCCTAAGATGAAACAACCAAAGAAAATAAAACAATAACAACAAAAAAGCCCCATGTCATATATATATATATATATATATATATATGTAAAAAAATAAAAATAATAACAAAATAACAACCTGTAAATAGTTCAAGGTCTATTCTCTGACCTCCTGAAGTGTTCCCTGGTTGTGTCCAATGGGGTGCCACACCCTGACCCCAAAGTATAACCTTGGCACTCCCCATGGAACTCCTTGCTCTGTTGCACACCCTTAGTGTTTTGCCATGGTGTGGTTGGATCAGACAGGATAAAATTCTCCATTGTTGTTTTTCCATTGTGATCCCCATAGGGCCTTGTGTAAGCGAGGGATGCCGTAATCCATAATGGGGCCAGCCATGTGGTCCTCTGTGTGCATTGGTTTTTCTGAGTAGGAGTATCATCCTCAAAGCTCGGTATAATGCTTTTTTCCTTCAATTTCTTCTTTCTGCTTCTCTGCTTGCTTCTCTCTGTCTGCCTCACCTCTTCTATTGTCATTGAATTGATTCCAACTCTGAGCAACCCTGTATTGAAGAGTAGAACTGTTCCTGTGGGTTTCTGAAATTGTTCATTTTTTAGGAGTAGGAATGTCAGAAGAGTCAGCCCCTAACATGTCATCATGAGCCCAGTAGGCACAATTGTATGGTTAAGATATATAAAGATTATAATAAAGTCATAGGGAGGTTGGGGGAGAGATGGAAGGGAGAGAGAGTAAAATAGACATATTTCATGGTAGCACGCTCCCCTTCTGGATGGCCATGATCTCAGAAGTCAGGTACATGCCCAGCGCAGGCAGGAAGCTGGGGAGAGATTCTGTCCTGCTAGCCAATGTTTATATTTACTTAAGAAGCACAATTACAGGTCACCACACATCACAGGAAGAGGCTATACAATGGAAATACACATCACAGGAAGGGGATGAGCATGTAATAGCAAGAGGAGGGACTAAGGGCATACATGTGACAAGATGGGCAGACCCTAGACTCAATATGGCAACCTAACCTTGACCACCCTTGAGTGGGTTTGACCTCCCCTCCCTACCATCCTTATCAGAAGAGAGAGGGTCCTACTTAAAATGGGAGAGACTATACTGTTTGCTCTAAATGGCTGATCATCCCTAGGGAGAATAACCCCCGACTTACTTCTGTTGACCTCCAAATGTGTAGTCATATGCCACATGTAGCAAGCAGCTACGTTTGGCATATATTTGGGGGAGACAACTTGGGAGAAGTCTTATTATAATGCCACATAGAAAGCCTCATCTTTGCCCAGTGGTTTAGTTGGTGGTTTTAAACTGATGGCCTTCTGGTTATCGGTCCAATGTGTCACTCCTTATGTCAGCAGAGCCAACACAATTGCTTCTCTTATATAGAACTGGCTCTAGATGGTACGCAAATTCCTCATGAATCTCAAGGCATGGGCTTTCAACGAGAGACACAAACTGATTCTTCACTGTGGGCTGGGGCACTTCATTAGTATGGTGAATGTGGCTGGACTACAACTCACCTTTCTTTGCATAGTGTATTGACCAATGCTTGCAAGGTACATATTAATCAGAGGACAACCTGCAGCCTAAACTCGGGGAGAATGTGTCCAAACCAAGTTGTTTATACTTTACCTAGAAAATGTCAAACTGGACCAAGTGACATGTCTTCTGAGGCTGTATTTAATATGCTGTGTGCACAGTGCAAGGAAACATTTTCATTTGTCAAAAAATTTCTTTCAGGTTATTAGTGAATAGCCTTTAGATAATGTGTTGAAGCAGCCTGTTAGCACATAAAATTGCAAGGCACCAACATCTTGCTGCTCCTTCAGCAAATTCTGTAAACTGCTTCTTAGAGGAAAAATGAAATGTATGAATTGATGCACTAATTTTGAAACCACTACCCCTCAATATGATATATAACATGAATAATTGAGTTCTAATCCATTTTGAAAGCTGTGTGATGGCTGTTCAGCAATTTGTTTCAGTCAGCTGACTAAAGTTAGAGTTGTAATGAAGTGATGTGACTTTGATAAATTAAAAATATTATAAAATAGTTAAGGTGGTCTTTCAACATGTGCCTGATGAAGTGAGCTGCAACCTCCTTCTCTTCTCAAAATAACAGATATTTACTTAATTTTTCAATGCTTTTACATGGATTCAAACTCATAATGACAATAACAAATCCCTGCTCTTTTCTTACAGTCTTGCTCCATGCTTAAAATTGAAGCTCATATTTAGTAAAAACAAACAAACAAAAAACACTCCAATAGCAACAAATTAAAAGAAGAATAAAATTTTACACCTATGGTTATTTTTGGTGATTTTCCCCCTGAAATTTTTTCTATGCTGTTATATTATATGATATACATTTGAGTGTATATACTTATATATTTGAATATTATCTCATATGTCTTTATAAAATTAAGAATATTTTCACCATACCTATTTACTTCGGTATATATAAGGATGGATTAGTTGATTCAGGATTCTATTATCAATTGAAGTACCAATTTATTTTGGGGGGAGGCATCCCTGCCCTCTGGTCAGAGTAGGAGGCCCAGCCTTGCTCCTGGAGAGCTGGTGCTGGATTTGAACCATCAACCCATTGGTTCACAGTCCTGCACATAACCACTAAGCCACCAGGACTCAGCCCGAAGTACCAATATTTTTTAAAAAAGCAAAATCCACTGCCATTAAGTTTACTCAGACTTATCAGAAAAACTGCATCCTCCTCACCATCCATTTTAGAGCCCATATTATTCCCCTGTAACTGTCTTTATTGGTTCACCACTCCCATTTATACCCTGCCTCCTCCCATCCTAAACCCCCAGGAACCAGCAGTCCTGTCTTTGTCTCTGGAGGATTATCTCTCTTGCCCATTTTGACAGAAATTACTGAGAGGTAAATGATGGGTAAACCTGATAGTAGACAGGAGGAAAGAAAAAGGGAAATGAGGAAAGAAGAAAGAAGGTATGTAGATATACATGTAAATAATAATTATAGTTATATAATCCGTTGTCAATTTGAGCAGAGTAAAAGTGAAAGGGTGGGGTCTAGCTTATCAATTAGGTCATGGCCAGTGAGGTCTCTGTGTGGACATGATCCTGAGGATTCTGGGAGCACCTGTGTTCCTCCTTGGAGGTGGGACACTGTCTATGTCTGATCACTCCCTGAGTGCCATTGTAGTTGACGAGCCAAATGGAGACAGGCTGATGGCAGCCAGAGTTTCAAAGCTGGAGAAGCCACCTGGAGACCCCTGCCAGTGCGGAGTTGCTTACACCGGCACTGGATCCACAAGGTTTAACACCCACTAGCCTGTGATCATCCTATACTTAGCATCATTTCATATGTTCCATGAGTTGAGGAGGACTTTGTAGGTTGGTATCAGAGATGGGTTAATATCAGATTTATAGACTTGACCTGGATTTGACCGAAATGTTTTCTTAATGTACAATTACTCTTTATATAAAGCTCTTTCTTATACCCATATGAGTGTCTATAAATTTATTTCTGTAGTCTACTCAGATAGACACAATAAGTATCATATTTTTTCAGACCATAAGACACACCTGATCAAAAGACACATCCAATTTTTAGAGCAGGAAAACAAGAAAAATATCTGTATCAAATAGTACCAGTATAATAAAATGTTCTGGGTTACCACACCTTCAGACCATAGGACGTCCGCACCCTCATTTTCCCCGAAATTTGGAGGGCAAGAGTGCATCTTATGATCCAATAAGTATAGTATTTAAATATAGGTACATTTGTTTATATACATATAAATGCAAATGCAAATAGGAAGCAGATGGACTTTGGGCCTCAGCTTAAAACTTACCTGAGTGCAAGAATGGTTTACGCTAATAATGCGATATTGTGTGATGAGTACCTTCCTGACATAATTGTTGAAGACAAAATGCGTGCATAAGCAAATGTGATGAAGAAAGCTAATAGTGCCCAGAAATTTAAAATATATAGTATAATCTTAAAAGGTTGTAGTCAAACAAGCAGCCATCTAGCAGGGAAACAACAAAGCCCACATGGAGGAAGCACACTAGCCTTTGTGATCATTATGTGCTGATGGGTAAAGGTATCAAAAGTTCAAAACCAAGTAACCAATTTGATATGAAGGGACGGAAAGTAGTGGATACCCAAACCCCACCTTCAAGTTAATTGAATAGCCCCTCCCAGAAAGGCCACACAAAGGGAAAGATAAATCGAGGGTGTGGTATAGCATTGATGAAACACATAATTATCCTCAAGTACTTTAATATTTTCTTCCTTTACTATTAGGTTTTCTGATTTGTTTTACTCCATTAATCATGTTAGACTTGTGTATGTTCACTTGCATAATTAAGATAGTTTGCTACATGAAAGCCAAGATAGATAACACTTCAGAAATGGTAACCATAGTAACAGTTCCCTGAGGGAATGGAAAGTGGGGTGGTGTATTAGCGTTCTCTAGAGAAACAAAACCAGGACATTAATAATTATATCTATATCGATATAGATATAGATATCTAACATAAGAAATCATTAACTCATCTATAAAGCAGTACAAATGGCTCAGGATAACTCACTTGTGTGAGACAGCCAGTAGACTGGCAGCCCTTGGAGTCTTGAGGGCCTCCAAGTAGTCCTCTGTAGAGCAATTCAGGCTATCCAGCCACAAGCAGCAAACAGCAAAACAGGTGTGTTAGTCCGGGTAGACTAGAGAAACAAATTCATGAACACGCATATGAATAAGGGAAAGGTTTATATATAAGAGGAACAGAACATTGAGAAAGCATCCCCACCCAGTCCAGTCCAAGGTCAAAAGTCTGATAACAGCCCACATATCCGATACCAGTCTATAAAGTCTCCTTCTCACTCATGAAGTATGTGCAGCAAGAGCATCCCGGCACTGGCAGGGGTCTCTTTATGGCTCCACATTCCCAGGGCTCACAGTCCATCAGCCATATCCATTGGCAATAGAAGCATCTCAGCACTGACAGTGGTCTCTGTGGCTCCTCTGGCCCTAGAAGTCTGGATCCATCAGGGGAAACCCATGTGGCTTCTCCTCTGATTCCTCCAGTTCTTGCATGCTGAAATTTTGTCCTGTCGGTCTATTTTCTCCAAGAGACTGAGTCAAGTGTTTCTCCTCCAATTGGGAAATATCAGGAGACTTCCCAGAATTCTCAGGAGAAAGCCATGCCTACATAGAGGTCTCATTGGCTATTTTCAGATTGATAGGCTAGACTCCACCCCTAGACTCCCAATCATGAAATTGATACATGAGTACATCACTGCCACAGCAGGTCACCAACAGTCAGACAAGTGACAGGGTCCAACAGTCATCAGCTCAAGAGATGTGTACTTCAGGAGCATAGTGAAGCAGGGCTAAATTAGGTGATCAGATGTCCCACTTTTTAACATCTTTCCTGCATCCTGTGATGTTTTAAAATAAAATGAATAGATTACAATACGATTTTTGCATTCTATGAACATTTTTGTTGCTCCATATAGACCAAATTTTTAATCAAGAACACCCCACCCCCCACCCGTTCAGTGGTATCCCACTTAAAATCTGGTCACTTTACCAGGAACCTCAACTCACAGCAACATAGTCCAAGAATTAGGGGACCCACAGGTAGCGTAGCTTCCAAGTAGAGGGCACAGTACAAACAAGGCAGCTGGCTGGTCTGAAGATCCAAGAGCAAGCGGGAGAAAAGCAAGGCTAGCCAAGCCATTTGTATCTCCACCCTTCAAATGATCTCATCCATGTTCATTGGCCATGTTGTCTCAGCAAGTCCACCTATCTTCATTGGCCATGTAGTCACAACAAACCTACCTATGACAGGTGCAGAGGAAGGGGAGTAGCTGAAAGTCCCACTTGAGGAGAGTCAACAACAGAAGTTTATATAAAAGGATACATTGGACGGTGAAATGCCAAAATAATAATAGTAATAATAATAACAATAGCAATTCCTGAGGGAGGAGAGTAGGTAAGGAAGGAGATAAAGGGAAGCTGAAATTGAGGTGTTCAAGAAGAAAAAGTATATTTTGAACCTGAGTGTGGTAGCAATTGAACCATAGTGTGATTGAACTATGGAATGCTATAATATCCAATAAAATGATAGCATATATGAAAAAATATAATAAATATATAAAATATATAAATATAGATATAAAAGATTATATATATTTATTTACTCAACTATTCCTAGTTATTCCACATAGATTTTCTGAGGCTGTAAATCTTTGCAGGATTATGTAGTGCCATCTGTATTTGGTAGAACCCCTGGTAGTTTTGAACCAACAACCTTGTGGTAGGCATTCCAGTGCTTACCTGACAGTGCCATCATTTATTCCAAAACAAAATCCATTATCAGGAAGTTAAGTTCAAGCAATAGAGACCCGAGAAGACAGAAGTGCCCCTGTGGGTTTTTGAGCCTTTAAATCTTTATTCGGGCAGAGAGCCTCATCCATCCCCCCAGCAGTGGAGAGTGGCTTCTAACTGCTGACCTGTGGTTAGCAAGTCAACTAGGAGTGACTCCCCGCACTGCTCCTGCACCATTTCTTCCATGCTGACTGATTTGTGAAATGTAAGATACACAGAAGAGGCAGAGCCCAATACAACTGCCAGAATGAGCATGGGTCTTTATAACGTGCTTGATATGAACTCTGATAGATGTGTTAACCAGGTGTGAAATAACTTCCTGAGAGATTCTCGGACATGGACAGATAATCTATTCTTGTTTACCACTCCAAAGTAAGGGAAGTGAGTAACAGTCTAAAGGAGAAACATAAATTGGCCAATTTCCCCCTCCAGCTTATATAAACAAAAGAGAAATAAACATCCCTTCCAACCTTTATTTCTCCTCTCAAGCGGAAATGAAGTGCTGAGTGTGAGATTGTGAAAGAAACAGACAATATATAGATGCTCATGAGCCCACAAGCAAATTTCTTTTTTCAAAACCTTGAGGTAATTCTGTGTTTGTTTCTTAGACTCCATTAATATTCTAATTAGCAGTATATATATTTTTACTTCTGAAGTAAGTAATATCCACTATAATATCTCGGTATTAGTTTCAGAACATAAAAACTTTTCATTATTCAATGGTTGCTATTATGGATAGTTATAATCCTTTTTGTTCAAGACCTCAGTACATATATTTCAAAACATAAAACAATATTTATTTGCCTCCACACATCTTAAAGGGGCATTTTGCCTAAAAATTTATTTCTAACTGTGAAATTTTTCCCAATATACCCCCATATGTGTGACTTATTCTTCATTTTCTTAATTTCTAAATACAATAGTAATGATATAATTAAATATAAAATACATATAGTATAGTTAATATATTTAATTTGGATAATATATAATTTTTAAAATGACATATATACCTACTATATGTAATATAAGAAATACAGTATATTGAATAGAATTTAAAATACATATTATATTTTTAGTTTTAATTTTTTTTAATTTTATTAATTGTATAAAACTATCTCATGTGCCACAAAAGCATTGAAATCAATCTTAATTTTACTTTCCCTCCTTGTATAAACACTCAGACTAGTGATTAAATCTGATAGGTAAGTGAATTGGAAGATTTTAAGACTGTGACACATTCCTTTTAAAAATGGTTTCTGGGCTGAGCCCTGGTGGCATAGTGGTTGAGTGTGGGACTGCAGCCCACAGGCTTGGGCTGCAATTCCAGCAGCAGCTCTCCAGGAGCAAGGCTGGGTAGCTCCACGACCACCAGAGAGTAAAACAAAAAAGGTTTCTCAAATATTTCTCCTTTGATTTGTGGAGATATATACATAAAAAGAAAGACAAATGAGGGCTGAGCCCCAGTGGCATAGTGGTTGTGCATGCGACTACGGTCCACTGGGATGGAGGTTCAATTCCAGCTCACAGGAGCAAAGACGGCCTCCTACTCCCACCACCACCAGAGGGCAGTGATGTCTAAAAAACTAAAAAACTAAAAAAAAAAGAAAGAAAGATAAGCTATACATAGTGCATTGTCAATCACATAGAATAATGGCATAATTCCAGTAAATGTGTGTGCCTCTTCTTTTTTTCTTCTCCCTATTTTCTCTTATGCATGTCCCCACCCACCACATCATATCCTTCAAAGTTTTCTCTTTTGGTGTAAAAATAATTTTAGCCCCCCCCCCTTTATAGTAATGGGGTAAGGAAATATTTATCTTTATGTGATTTTGCAGAGCATAAATATCTCATAATTTTATCCATCACATAAGGTGTTTGAGGCTCATCCTTGCTTTTTAGTAATGCATAATATTACATTGTGCATATGGACCAGAGTTTATATATTCATTCCTCCACAGACAGGGTTTTGGGTTACTTCCACCTTTTTGCTTCGTAGCAATTGTTACAGCAAACATTGCTAATGCATGTATCTGTTGGTGGTTTGTTCTTTTTTTATTTGAGACCAATACCTATTAAAAAGATGCAAGATTTGGTATTTTTATTTGCATATGTTTTTAACTCTACAAATAAATTGTTTTATTAACTGCATAAATATATGTATACATAAATGAATGCCTCAACTTCTTTTTTTAATATAGATTTATTGGGGGCTCATACATTTACTACATCATTTCATACATTTAATACATCATTTGTATTAAGCATATTTATATACATGTTGCTACCTTCATCTACATTATCTACTTGAACCCCTCGAGCATAAGCTCTTCTTCCCCTCTTTCCTCTAGTACTTTATTTTTTTAATTACAATTTCCCATATTTCCCCTTCTCCTTCTCCTCCCCCATGAACTTCCAATAACTTACAAATTGTTACTACCTCTTCATATCTTACGCTGTATAATGTGTCACTTTACTCACCTCCTCCCCCTTCCACCATTGTCCACACCCCAGAGAGGAGGTCACATGCAGATCCGAGAAATTTGTTCCCCCTTTCTACTGCACCATCCCTCCACCACTCCCCACTAATTTCAAGGGATTGTCTATCCTAATATCCACATTTTCGACTCCAATGTGCATCCCCTGGTCTAGCCAAATCTGTCTGGCAGAATTGGGATAATGATAGTCAGTGGGAGGAAGCATTTGAGAACATTTCATTGCTACTACACTGCACCTAGACTGGCTCATCTCTTCTACTTCTCTCTGGGTATGTTTTTAGTGAGAATCATTTTTATATGTTAGATAGCCTAAAGATTATTTAGGATTTTGTAGGGAAATACCGGTTTCACTGAAGGCTGAGTGATCTTCTAAGATGTGTATTAACAATTCTTGTCAATCTGTTTCAGAAGATTCTATTATTTTGCAACCATCTTAAAAGGTTTTCTTTTGCACCACCTTTAATGGCGGTGCAAGGAAACAGCAAAAGATAACCTCTTGTCATAGTCAAGATGCTCTCCTCCAATCTCTTTGTCTTCTTCACATCCTTTTCCATCACATTTAAATAGAGTCTGGGGCTCAACTTCCAAAGATACTCCTGTTAGCTCCTGAAACTCAAGGCATCTGGGCTCCACATTCTGCTCAGTGTAGTCCATTACAATTCCAATGGAAAAGTGTGCATCCTAGTGGTTCCAACCTTGGTTTGGGTTCCATCGGCACTTTGGGGCACACTGCTCCATGTCGCCTACCCCCATCAATAAATTTAGCATGGGCAAGCTGACTTCTTCTGCTACTGGCTTAGCAAAGGAGGCCACAGACATAATCTCTAGCAGAAGCTGCCCTGGTGCACCTCACCACCACCTTTAAGCTGGTGCACCTGAGAATCACCATGTCCCTTAGACACGTGCTTTCATAACATCCAAATGTCACAAGGCACTTATTAAAACAAAGGTAGCAAATACTTAAAACCCATTGCTTCCACATTTGTATTACTTTCACACCCTTCATACTCTTGAATTTTGTAGAGGGTTAAGCACCAGGCTGCTAGCCATAGGTCAGTGGTTCAAACCCATTAATCAGTCCACAGTAGAATGATGAGGCTATTTGCTCAGAAATAGAAACATCCAACAAGTGCACTCCATAGCTACAGATCTTGCTGGAAAGGTTCAACATAGTTCCTATTGCCATGAACCTCCCTGGACACCAAACCACTCCCTCTACCCTTTTTTCTTCTGGCTGTAGGAGGTAGTAATTTCTTGTAGTTGCTAAACTAGTTGTCTCATCATCAGACTTCCTTCTAATCGTGTCTCAGTTGCTTGACTGATTCCTGGGATCAAATGTCTTTTATGCTTAATTTTACGTCTCTGTCTAATTAGAAGACAAAAACCACATAGTAACATTCACAGGGAAAGCTTAATAATAAATGACAATTAGCCTATTATAACAGACTGACTATAAAAATTAGAGAGATTTCTAAGAGAATTCTAAGCCTGAGGGCACATAGAAGAGGAAGGAAACTTCAAAGGGAAAGTCATCCTCAAGGCTGGATTCAGCCATCATTTGTTATAGCCCACCACCGCCTCTGGATGACAAAGAAACTCTGGTCTTGGTATTTTGTGCTAGAGTTGGTCGCTAAACAAGTAGGACATACGTCTCTGTTTTCAGGCAAACCAATGTGATTCAAGGGGACACACAGAAAGTGAGAATGCTACAATGTACACACAGTGTCACTGATTGGGGGGTCTGGAATCCAGGAGAGGCAGCTATAGGAAGGTGGCTTGGGCTGATCTGTGGCATCATCAAGGGAGGGTGCACTCTGGGTGGACGGGGACGGCAAAGAACCACCAAATGTTTCATATTTTCACATGCAGGCAGTGAAGCTAGTCTAAAAATTTATTTTTACAAGGAAAAAAGTGGGTCAGAATGAGGAAGAAAAGCTTCCTCCTCCTGATCACTACTCCAGTGCCCTCTACCGTCTAAGCTTGACATTGTCCTCATTATGAAGAGGAAATTTTCAAAAGCAGGAGGCCTTTATGTACAGGCACGCACTGATGGATCATGGGTTGAGATGCAACAATAACAGATGAAATTGGCACTAGGGGATTTCCTGTGATAATTACTACATTCTGACTTATATAATTTTCAAAGTTAAGACCTTCATAATGTAGTGATATTATTTCATGTAATCTCCTGCTTTGAGTTCAGAATTCTGAATCTTGCTATCATTCTTGACTATTAGTTTTCCCTCAAACTTTTGTCTTAATATAGCTTCTGTTTTGAATGTAGTATCTATTTTCTCATCATGATTATAATTCATATATTCATCATCTAGCTCATGGATTATTATATTTATTATTTTAATAAGGAAATTATTAAGTATCAGAACCATCACTTATAGGCCTGTCAAACTTTGGTGGCATGTGAGTCGCTATGACTTGTGGGGGATTGGCTTTTTGTGGGGGAAGCCAGCACCCCACAGTCACTCTTGGGAAATGGACTTCAAGAGATCTTTCAGATTAATGCAAACTCGGGATAAAGGCCTGCTGGTGTAGTTCTGAAAGTTAACCATCTCAAATTCTATAGATTCATGGTAGAACACTATCCAATATTTTCCTGGAAAATAAGCCCCTTAATTTAGAAGCCAATCAAAGAACCATGTGGTCAAAGCGATGAATTCAAAAATAGAAACAATCATGAAGATGGTACAGAATCAAGAAATGGTTCATTTTTCTATACATACTATACACAGAGTTGAAGCATACTTGCTAGCCTTAGTTAGAATAACAATAACATGCATTCAGACACTTTGGGAGCGGGAAATCTTTTTTTCTTACATAACTTACACATTAATGTAGGAACTTGAGATTACTTAGGGACATTAATGAGTGTTTGAAGTTCCTGAGTGGTAGAGATGCTTCAAGACTCTGCTAGTCAGCAAAAGTTGCTGACTTGAATTATGCAAGAGGCACATCTGACAAAAGCCCTGGCAACCTTCTCTCAAAAGATCCCAGCCTCTGACTTCGACATGGTGCAGTTCCATTCTGCAGCCCAGGGGTTGCATGAGTGGGAAGTGACTCAAAGGCAAGGGAGTTTTGTTTTGGATTGTTTATTTTATTGTTTCATTATATGGTTCCAATACAGATGTTTTTTTAGTAATTAGTTAGTGTTATAAAGAGAAAATATAAAGCAGGTGACACAGTCAGGAGGACCTATCTGAGAAAACTTTACCATGACCAGGAAAAATAGGTTATAGAACTCACCTCTGAAAAGCTGATGTTTGGGCTTCATAGATGATAAGCAGAAAAATAACTAGCAGAAAGGATGGGAAAGAACATTCCAAGTTGTCAGGTGAAAATGCAGGAGTGCAGAAGAGAGAGAAAGCAAAGGAAATACACCCTAAAAAATGAGGCTGAAGAAAGACTCAGGGGTAGGACTGTGTAGAGACTTGAAAACTATGATGAAGCTTTGTTTTCGTTTTGGTTCTTTCTTCTGCAAGTAGTTTTCCATTAGTCACGTACCCTGTTGAGCTTCCTTTTGCTGATTCTTTTGGCAAAATTTGAGTCCATTCTAAATAGGTTTTCCAGTTTTATTTTGTTTTATATCATATAAGGCTAATCACATCATTTCTCACCTTCTAACTAATGAACACATATACCCTTTTCGAGTTGTCATTCTCCCACGTTCCCTACCACCTCTCCCTGAGTAGTGCCCTCCCATGTTGAGCAGGACTGCAGTTCGGCTGAACCCCAGTGGCGTAGTAGTTTTGCGCAGGACTGTGGCCCACTGGGATGAAGGTTCAATTGCAGCCAAGGCTGGGCCTCCTACTTCCACCACCAGAGGGCAGTGATGCCCCCAATAAATTTTATATATATATATATATATATATATATATATATATATATATATATATATATAAAATGAATAAGACTGGAGTTAGCATTTTTATTGTGCTTGTAATACTGAAAACTCTGTCACTGGAATTTCAAATATCAGCAGAGAAACTAGTAGTGGACAGCTTTTCATGTAGCTTCCATACTAAGATGAGAAAGAAAGGCCTCATGATGTGCTTCTAAAAATTAACCAAGGAAAACCCCATGAATCTTAACAGCATTGCTTGAGATAGTGCTGAAAGAAATATCGCAAAAGCGAGAAGGCAACGATGAACTCAAGCATATCAGAGTTCTAAGGTTTACTCAGCTACAGCCAGCACTTTGTTCAGATGTACATGCATCACAATGAGTTAGAAATTACTTCACAGGAAAGAACAGCAAAATTTGAAACAGAATACACATAAAACATGTCTATCAGGTAGCAATTCCATTTCTATATAGAAATGCTAATGTTTATATTTCTACACAAAATTCAAAAGTATTTGTGTCAGCATGATTCACAATAGTCTGCAAATAGAAAAAAAAGCCAAGATTGGAATTAATATCTAAATTGCAATGCATTGGGAATATCCCAGAGCATAAGAAATGGGAAATCACAACTATATACAATAGTACGTTGAATAAAAGAAATCAGGCACAAAAGAGTTATGTCTTATGACCAAATTTACATGGAGCTTTAAAGCAAGACATAATAGTTAGGTTGGGAGGTAGAGAGTATGAATGTGATGGGGCATAGAGGGTTTGACTGAGGTTTTTTGAACTCAGTGCCAGGTACATGGAAACCTAGCATTGTAAGTGTATGAATATTTTCACTTTGTCAAGTGCAGATTTGCAGGCCGTGCACTTGCATGAATTTTGTTGTTGTCAGATGCCTTGGATAACTCTGACTCAGAGTGACCCAGTGAAAGAAATACTGCCCAGCCCTGTGCCATCCTCACGAATTTTCTTAACAATGGGTGTCCTTGTCAATCCATGAAGGTCTTCCTCTTTTTCCCTACCCTGATGCTTTACCAGTATGATGCTCTTCTGCAGAGAAAGGGCTCTCCTGGAACATGTCCCAGATATCTGAGACCAAGTTTCACCATTTTTGCCGATAAGGAAAAAGTTGGCTGTCTTCTTCCAAAACAGATTTGTTTGTTCTTTTGGCAGTTCATGGTACTTTCAATTTCCTTCATCAGAACCTTAATTTAAATCTGATTCTTCTTCAGTTTTCCTTCTTCGATGTCTAAATTTCACATGCAAATGAAGTGATTGAAAATACCATGGTTTGGGTCAGGGGCACCTTAGTCCTCAAAATCCTTCCGTTTCAGTACTTAAAGAGGTCTTGTGCAGCAGTTTCACTTTTTCAGTATCAGATAATGTTTTTATACCTTGCTTAAGGTGTGCAGCAGCTACTTTCTCTGAGGTGGGCAGCTGATTCCCTTTTCTTAATCTGGACACTCTGATGAAACTTGTTCACTTTAGGTGAAATAGATGTCATTTGAAGAACTGGTGACCTAGCTTCCAGCAGCAGAGAAACACAGAAGCCACCATGGTCCAACAAACTGACAGACAGTGTTTTACAGGATAACCTAAGGTAAATTTTGTATTGATAATATAATATGAGGATAAATAAAAATATTCTATAAAATAATATACTTTTATTAAACAAAATAGACAAATGTGAAGCTATTGGTTTTTGTTTTTAAAAAAATCTTCCATCTAGGTCTTTTTCCTACCAAAGGTAGTGCTTCCAGCTTTATAGTGATTTCCCAAATAATAATTCACATTTCATTCAATTTGCATCGAGTCAAAATGGCAATTCGGGCATTTTCAAGGGACACAGATCCCTTTCTTTGCAATACTATTTGGGGAAGAAAAAGAAATCTGCTAATTAGATGGATAAGGTTCATCAATATAGTTCTCTTGGAAAACCCTTGATAGCATTTAAGAATAAGCAAGTGCATTACTATGGTGAAGAAAAATAATCTTTGAGCTGAACCCCAGTGGCGCAGTGGATTTGTGCCGGACTGCGGCCCACTAGCTTGGCAGTTCAAATCCAGCAACAACTCTCCAGGAGCAAGGCTGGGCTTCCTATTCCCACAAGGGCAGTAATTGCCCTCCCCCCAAAAAAAGACAAATAATCCTCAATGTAATTTTCCTGGACGTTTTTTCACCAATAGAATTTTCAATTGAACAACAACAACAAAAGCATCTTCCTGATAAGCTTCAGTGGAAGTACTTTTTCTTAGAAAAGCAATACAAAGTTAGTCCCAAGAAGGTGAAGAATAAAGATGCTCTAGGTGTTCAGTTCTTCAAACATGTTATGCTACTCCCTGATATAAAGCACCACATCTCCCTAGAATATGCCCTTGTGTCCCAGATTTCTGTAATTCATTGCAACATTTCACAGAACTCATGAAAGATTGCAAAAAATGGTTCATGTAGTGGAGGGTGCTGGTAAGTCCTAAGTCTGAAGATCAGATATTTGCCTTGAGATCCTCTTCATTTACAAGGTCAGATGAGTGGCTGCAAACGAAATACCCCAAGTTAGAGAGAGGGTCATCAGAAAGGGTCATCCAAAATAGAGTCCAGAAGACATGCTCCACTATGGACTCTCCTCTCATGCTGATCTGAAGACTCTCTTCCTGCATTTGAGATGGCTGATGTAATACCAGTAGCATGGCAATCACAGTCAACCCTGTTGATAATCAATCACAACCTAATCATAAAGTCCAAACACTCTCTGAACTGTAATCATGTACTATACTGTATCATGATAAATATTTCCCACTAGATTACTTCCAAATTCTAGATAATTAGAATGTCTACTGTACTCTTTATCCAATCAAACCTTTCTTAATCTGCCAGTTAATATACCAGAGGGGAGTCCCAAGCAGTCATATAAGTAATGAATTTCTTATGCTTAATATTTCCTAAATTACTACCTTCTTAAAAAATTCTGTATTATTCTTTGATTCTTAGGAGTTATGACAGTTTCATGAAAAAAATATAAGAAAGTGAAAGATTTCATAAAAATCACTCCTTAAATAATTTATATTTAACTAGAATCTTAGTTCAAATACCAATTCTTCTGGATAGGTTTTTCTAACTACCCAAGATGAGTAGTATTTTCCTCTGTCTTCTACAGAGTTTGTAAGTTATTATCACTCTTATGAATTTTTTTAGGTTGTATATTAGATGATGATTGTCACTTTGTTTCTAAGTCTTCCCATTAATCTCTTAACTTTTATTGCTTTTTTAACAATTAGAACTGTAAAAGTTACAGGAAATTACAAGAGAGGGATTTTGGCATGATATCTTCATTGGCTTCCGGTTCCCAACCGGTGTGGGTGTGTGGGACTGTGTACATGTCAGTGTGACCTAAACATAGCATCGGTCACTAGTAGAGATCATAAAACTAAGAATACAAGAGGCAGAATAAATGTTTTTTAAGTGCTACATAGTAAATCAAGAAAAAAAGGCCACTAGTAGAAATTAAATTTTACTAGTTGTTTGAGAGAAGAGAGAATAAGAACATTGAAAATCACCAAATGAGTTCTACAGATAACATTTTGACTTGATTACTTTCACCTGCCTTTTGAAGCCAACTTTCAAAGTTGCATTCAAGCGCTGTTATAGCTTGTGGAACCCACACACATGCTAAAAAAAAAGCTTTGTAGAAGTAACTAACGTTCAGGATACTTTTTATAGAGAATGAATTTACCAATTAAATGGTGTCGACACTTATTCAGATTAAATGAAATAGAAATCAAATATAAACTTTTTGTTTTGGCTCAAATCCACTCAGTACAAGATAATATTTAGTTTTAATGTTTCCCATCTTTGATCATTTCTCAATGCTGGATGAGTCACGAGGTTTTCCTCTAAAGTGATAGTTAAAAGGGGGTTCTGAACTATTGAATTTCATGATTTGTGAATTGTTTGCTAATCAAACTGTTTTAAAAAGTGAACTCTGCACCATAATATCCTATCAAGTGTCAACAAAAGCTTTATCAATTAAACTATCAAAAATCCCAAGAAAATAGAACTTTAAATGCCATGCTTTCCTACCTAAATTCTCTTGTCTAAAATTACAAAAAAGAATTTATTAATTGAGAGAAATCTCAGGCACTGAAAAGCTTAAAATATCCCACACCACTCTTTACTAGGAAAGGTGTTTGTATATCTCTGATCTAAAGTGATCAGAAGGTTCTACAAACTACATATTAAAATAGATAATAAACTCTTGGTTCTGTTCTAGCTTCCTAACCTTTTTCTTCCCTAGTCTCCTATTTAACTGTAAACAGTACTATGATTCATCAAATAAAGAGCCCTGAGACCACAATGGTCCCAGCTCAACTACTGACAGAAAGGTGCTTATTCAAACCCACCAGTGGCTGTTCTACCATTACAGAAGTTTGCTTTGAAGCAGAGTTCAGTCAAGGCTAACAACAACATTAATCCAGTAACTCAAGCCAGAAAAAAATTAAAGCCCATATATAATGTTATTAATTTTGATGTCTCCCCTTTTTCTAGCATGTACATCCAATACTGTTGTAATTCCATTTTCATTTTTTTAAATCTGATTACCTCTCACTAAGTCACTGCCAGCTTAATCATTGTCATTTTCTTAGTCCGGGAAGACTAGAGAAACAAATTCATAAACATGCATATGGTTATAAGGGAAAGGTTTATATATAAGAGGAATGGAACATTGAGAAAGCATCCCAACCCAGTCCAGTCCAAAGTCATAAGTCCAATATTACACCGTATGTCGGATCCCAGTCTATACAGTCTCCGTCTGATTCACAAAGCACATGCAATGACACCAGGACAATCACAGGCCAGTGGGTGCAGAGTCTTGTGTATCCAGCGGTGGTAGAAGCATCTAAGCACTGGCAAGTATCTGCCCATGGCTTCTTTGGCCCTAGAAGTTTGGTTCCATCAGAGTAAGCCCATGTATCTTCCCCTCCAGCTCAGGGTCTATTAGCATGCCACCATCTTGTCTTGTCTGTTGAGCATCCCAAGGGACTGTGTTTGGTGTCTTGTCAGTTGCAATGTCTGCAAAGGACTCAGCTATGATGCTTTCCCCCATTGCCTCTCAAATATCTAAGCGCTGGTAGGTGTATCTCTCTGGCTTCTCTGGCCCCAGAGGTTTGGTCCCATCAGGCTAAGCCCATGTGGCTTTCCCTCCAGCTCCTCCAGGCTCCAGGACTCAGAGTCTATATCATGCTGCCATGTTGTCTTGTCAGTAGGCCATCTCCGAGGGACTGATTCAAGTCTCTCTCCCACAATTCGGAAACACCACGAGCATTCCCAGTATTCTCAAGAGAAAGCCATGCCCACACAGAGGCCTCATTGACTATATCCAGATTGGCAGGCTAGACTCCAAGCCTACAACCCCAATGCTGAAAATGACACAGATCAGTGACTGCCACAGTCATCATTCTCATAATAATAAGACACAATTTATGTAGTCCCCTATCTTCCATCTTGTTTTATGCCAGTACATTATTCTATACAGATGTCAAAGTAATGTTTTTAAAATATAAGTATTACCTAACTCCTCTGTTTGAAATAACTGCATAGTCGACTCACATTTTTACCCATAACTTACAAAATTCTATAGGACGTGCCCTTGAACCAACTCAAACCTGATTGTCTATCTTTTCTAATTCTAAGCTTTTAAATGCTGGTAGTAGATTCAAACCATTTTACCATGTCAGCATTATTGCGAATCTGAATCTCTGTATTAGGTATGTTTCAATCCCAATCTTACTAGGTTTACTCCTTCTATAACTTTCAGGTATCAATTTAAGTGCTGTGTCATCAGAAAACAGCTTACCTATTTTCTCAGAGTGCCTCTGAGTTAAGGTTGACTTGTTAAAAAGTTTGTTTCTCTAGCAACTTCTTGGTACATAACACATTTCTTATGTATGCATATTCATATTTTTATCTATATATTTACTTCCTCTCTCTCTGAAAATCAACAAGTCAGGGACCATATCTATATTCTGGCCGATATATTGTATACTACCTAGAGTATGTACTAAATATTGTCTAATGGATAAATGACCATAAATAAGTCCCAGACTGCATTTGAATTTCATTAATTTGAAATATGATGCAAAATCTAACACATATCCATCCTCTATGTAATTAAAATAACTCATTTACATGAAGAAAATGTCTTCGCTTTAAATATGATGAATTCAACAACTAAATTATTGAATGTACCTAACAATATTTCATAACATATAGATGCTTACATTAATTTTTATACTTGTCAATCATGGGATTAGTCTCGTTTGCCATTTTCATTTCCAAAAGGTGTGTAGGCAAAATTTTTAATAACTTTCTTTCTCCTTGGGTTGGATTCTGCTTTCCAAATTTCCCAAAAGGGAAGTACTACTGACTTTATTTTGGCATACATCATTTGTTCAATTTATAAGACAATTAAAAAGGAATTTGTTTATTTGTGCTAAAATTACTGAAAAGTTGCATATTTAAATAATGTAAAATTGACATTTATTCAATATTTACACTGTTACAAATGAATAATAGAATTCAAAGTAGACAAAGTTGCCATAATTTTATATTGACTTTAAGTCAAGCCCAAATCCCCACTAGTCTGTCAGTTTGTCGGCTGGGATCACTGACATTTGCTGTAATGCTGGACACCTCTCCACTGGCATTTCAGATACCTGCAGGGTCACCCATGCTGAACAGGTATCAGTCAGTGGAACTTGTAGATTAAGAAGAGACTAGAAAGAATGAAGAGCTTATACATTAGTGAAAAATTATCCAATGGAAACCTTACAATTGAGAGCAGATCCTTGTCATATTAGTGCCAAATATTAGCATCAGGTTGAAAGCCATTCTTTTAGAAAGTAAGATAAAGGGTTGTTCCACTCTCTGTCTAAAGGACTCCTACAGTAAGTTGGAAACAGATAGAAGCTAAAAGGTGTATGCCAATTCAGGCCTTTGAGCAAGGTGGACTGTACATGTAGGTAGCAGTACACCTGGTGTGGCTCAAACTAAGCCAGGTGGGCTTAATTCAGCCAACGTGGTCAGCCAGTACTGTCAGCCACACCTTCCAGCCACAGACTCCCAAAGGCTGGAACCTGGAGACCACCTCCCTCTTTTCCAGCTGTTCTTCTGTAATTCTGCTCAATCAAGCCCTCGATCATCCATTTTTGGACCTCAGGTCACCATGTGGGGGGGGGGGCAGTACAGTGCTGGGTTCAGTTAACTCAAAGACCTGAAACTTCTTCTATCCTTTATAAAAACTCACTTGGGTTACAAACTAGGCTTCAGCGTGAATTCTTTCCTGTATGAAGCTAAGCACCAAGGCATTTCCCACCAGAGGAATAGAACATTACAATTGGGAAAAGCTGACTCCTCAAAGTAGACATCCACTTGTTCAAGGCTATGGTGGTTAGATTTTATGGTACTTTTATGGTACGTGAGTGGAAGTAAGGTTGGAGTCCAACCTATCAGTCAGGAAGTTTACCTGTGTATGTATTTAGGCTGGAAAAGTCAGTGCTGATAAGAGAAACCTCTCAAACCCCCAGCCCCAACCGCCAAAGGATTGCAAGTTAAAAAGAGTCTGCTAAACACCTAAATTCTTTTGTTGAGAGGGATGGAAGGAAACAGTAATATAGAGATGGGTTGAATCTGGCCATTGACATTTGTGGATCTAGTCCACAGGGACTAGAGAAGACAATGATCTGGCTAGTTTGCAGCTTAAAGAATTGCAAGTAACCTGAACTTGTGGCATGATCTAGCCCCAAAAGACTAGGGTTGGCAAAATTTTTGAAGGGACCAGTGATTTATAGCTGAAGAAGACATGTATGAAACTCAATAACTTGCTATAGAACCCAATGGCCTAACTTATAATGGCTAATAGGAGTTGACCAGAACCCAATATGTTTGATTTTGTGAGCTTGTGCATATTGCTGGCTGACTTGATAGATGGCCTACTCTAGATTTGACTTTGTTTATAGATATATCATTCTCAATGGAGAAAAGACTGAAATTGTCAAGGTTTTTATCTTGCTTGGATCCACAATCAATACCCAAGTAAGTAGCAATCAAGAGTTCAAATGATGCATTACACTCGGTAAATCTGCTGCACACAACCACTTAAAGCAGCAGTTCTCAACCTGTGGGTCACAACCCCTTTGGGGTTGAATCACCCTTTCACGAGTGTCACCTAAGACCACCAGAAAACACATATTTCCATTCATCTTATGAACCAAGACATTATTCCTCTATCCATCTCCTGGTGAGTCCCCCCACATTCAGATATGTCCAGATATGATGACATCATCACACAAATTCCATTACATACAGCTGTATGTGACAGGGTTGGTCCCATAATGCACTTATGTGGACCAGTCACACATATGTAGAGAGCAGCTACTGTGTAGAAAGCAGATGCTGTGTTGGAAGCAGCTGTTCTGTTAATAGATGCTACTGTGTTGAAAGCATCAGTATTGGAGGTAAAAGGACACTTCATGGTAAATGCAAAATTGTTTACTATAAAATCATCAACTGTATATATACACGCACATGCATACACCACAAAAACTTAATCTGAAAGCTGAATGATCCTTTTACATTCAGCTTTGGTTGATGTGGATACTGCTCCCTTGTTATAGTAATGACTATATAAAAAAATACAGAGAATGATAAATCTTCAGAAACTTTATGAACTCTATTGACTGAACTATGCCATGTATCATCTTTTGTATTAGTAAAGCTATTGTTATATGTTATTTTTATTTTCAAGCCATTCCCATGACAATGGACCATGTAAAGAAGAAAGTTAAGAAAAGAAAATATAGTGAGGGCTTTTTTTTACAGTATGGTTTTACCTCAAAAATTACAGCAGAAATTGAGAAATCACAATGTGTTATTTGTTGTGAAGAAATCTATGAAGCCAAGCAAGCTACAACACCATTCTGATATGAAGTATTGAAGTTTTGCCAGTAAGGATCCCAACTATTTTAGAAGCAAGGCTGAGGGACTCAAGAAAACCAGATGTAACACTGGTGACAATTATCACAAACAAAATTCAGCAGTCATTGAAGCTTCATATTTGGTGGCATTCAATTGCCAGAGCAATGAAACCTCACACTTTTGGTGAGGATTTACTGTGGCCAGCAAACAAAGACATAGTTTGAGCTATGATTTTTGATGAATTTGTTACAAAATTGAGTGCAATTTCCTTATCTAGTGACACTGTCCACAGAAGAATAGAAGACATGTCGGCTGCTATTCTTGATCGACTAATCTAGGAAATTAAATTAGCTCCACTTCTAATATTTAGCATTCAGCTTGATGAATCTACAGCTCTCACAAACTATTCATAGTTACTGGTATACGTGAGGCATATTAGTGATAGTGATTTTAAAGATGGATTTCTTTTTTGTAAACCTCTTTAAGCAACAATTACTACATGGATATATTTGTCACAGTTGGTTCATTTAGAAAAGAACAAAGATCTTTTGGGAAAAGGTTTGTGATGTTTGCACAGATGGTACTCCAACTGTGTTAAGATATCGATCTGGATTTCAATGTTTCGTACTGAATCAGTCACCCAAAGTCTTCAGAACTCATGTATGATTCACTGGCAAATATTAGTACTGAAGACACTGCCACAAGAATTACAAGAAGTAATGAAAAACATCACATGTTCTGTCAGTTTTGTAAGGTGAGCACCTTAACAGTCGACTGTTTTCGAAACTGAACAACCAGTTGAATGCGCCAAATAATGCTCTGCTCTTTCACAATGAAGTGAGATGGTTGTCGAGAGGAAAAGTTTCAAAATGTGTTTTTGAGCTTCATGATGAATGCAAATCCTTTTTAAAATCATAAAGCAATGCCGAAGTTCAAAGCACTTTTCAGCTATAAAGTGAACAGCAGAAAATAGTTTAGATGTTTGACATCTTGAATGAGTTAAACTTATCACTGGAAGGACCAAATGCAACATGCCTTGATGTGTCTGAAAATATCCAATCATTCTGAGTGAAACTTCAGCTTTGGCAAAAAAAAATGTATAAAAATAAAATTTGCATGTTGCCTAAATTATCTACTTTCTTTGAGGAATGTGACATTTCACCAGGTAAAAAGATTATGATGATAATTTCTGTAAAAGAACAGTTGCACATGCTTACAGAAGAAATTTCATCACGTTTTTCAAATCTATTTGACACCGAATTTGCATTTGACAGCTCATTCACAGTCAAAATTGTGATTTCCTGAGACAGCAAAAGTGGAGTTCATTGAACTTATTAACAGCAATGCAGCGAGAACTGATTTCTCTACAATACCACTTACAAACTTTTGGATCAAGTGTTTGTAGTCATGTCCTTTTCTGTATGAGACTGTTGCACCATCTTCTTTCATTTCCAGCAACATAACTTTGTGAAACAGGGTTTTCTAGCTTGTTGGTTATCAAGTCTAAATACAGAAATATACTTGTTGTGGAAGATCATCTTCATTGTGCTCTTGCAAAGAACTCCCCAAGAATTTCTCATCTGTGAGAAAGAAGCTATCTCAACCTTCACACCGATGTTGGCTTTTACACATGTTGTTGCAAAATGTAGCATTGTAGTTTATTGTTGTTATACGGAGACTGCTACCCATGCTACCCCATGCTTTCAGACAAAATTTCACTTACTTGTAATTAGAAATAAATATTTCACAATGTATCATTACACTTTTTGTGATTAATCACTATGCTTTAATTATGTTCAATTTGTAAGAATGAAAATGCATCCTGTATATCAGTTATTTACATTGTGACATAACAGTAGCAAAATTATAGCTATGAATTTGCAATGAAAATAATTTTATGGTCGGGGGTCATGCAAATAGGATGAATTGTATTAAACGGTTATGGCATTACGAAGGTTGGGAACTACTGTCTTAAAGTGCTGACAAGCAAAAATGTTACTTTCAGAACTAAGATGTGCCTGTCCCAAGTCATGGTATTTCAATCACCTTATAGGTATGTGGAATTAAGGCATTGACTAAAAAGAACTGAAGAATCTGATGCCTTTGGATTACAATATTGGCAAAGATAATCAAAAGTACCATGGATTGTCAAAAGGACAAGGAAATCTGTCTTGGATAAAGTACAACCAGAATGCTCCTTAAAAATAACTATTGCAAGACTTCATCTCACATACTTTGGATGTATGTTAAGAGAGAAGGACACCAGGCTTCATAAATTAAAGGGTTAAAAAAAAGTGGACAAGATAGATTGACACAGTGTTTTCAACAATAGTCTTAAGTATAAAAATAATTCTGAGCCTATGACACAAGACTAGGTCATGTTTAATTCAGTTGTACGTGGGCTTGCTGAGTTCGAAGTGACTCTACAGCACTAACCAACAGCAACAGGAATATAGGCATATCCATGTACAATTAGAATGAGAATTCTTCAGACCATACAACATGTTGTATTCTCAAAGCACTGCTTGATACGAATTAGCAGGTTGGAAATTGGAAGCCTGAAATGGTGGAGATAAAGACATGAAGTAACTTCATGGTTGTCTTTAGTATTAAATAAGTGAAACAAGGGGGAGTTCTCCCCTGATGAGTAGATGTAAGGAACAGAAAGATGTTGATAAGGATATAGTATTCAGATATAGGTGCTCACAGACTTATAATTTGTAAGCATAGGATAATTTTGTATGTTTCTCTTCTATAAGATGTAATTAGTGCTGTTACATTTTCAATTGTATAAGTTTTAGTTGCATCTTATTAGGTGCACATATGATTCTATTATTGTTTGTTTGGAACTTATAAACTATTAAAGAGTTATATACAGGTGCTAAGTAGAAAAGGATGGTACAGTGATTAGATTTTATGTCAACTTAATAGTATCCATGTGGAGGTAGGGAGGTGATCACCCTTTCAATTACATGGTAACCTAATGATACATTATTAGAGATATAACTTTTTTTCCCCTATTGGCTTTTAAAATTTTTAGATCATTTAAAATTAATACATACATTGTGTCATGAACATTTGTGCATATGTTGCCATCAATATTTTCAAAATATTTTCATTCTACTTGAGCCTTTGGTATCAGTTCATTTTTACCCCTCTCCATCCTCTCTGCTGAACCCTTGATAATTTATCTCTTTTCTTTATATCTTACATCAACTGATGTCTCCCTTCACCCACTTTTCTGTTCCTGTTCTCCTTTGAGGGGGTTATATGTAGATCATTCTAAATACAGGCATGCAGGTATGCATTGTGATAGATTCCTCTTTTCTCCCCCTACCTTCCTTTTAATTTTCCGGTATCACTACTCTCCTAATTTGTTCTGAGGGGTTTATGTGTTTTGCATTCCCTGTGCTTCAAGCTCTTATTTTTACAATGTACATTCTCTGGTCCAGTCATATTTGTAAGAGAGAATTGGGGGCTGAGCCTTGGTGGCTTAGTGATTGTGTGTGGAACTGCGGCTCACTGGGTTGGAGTTCAAATCCAGCAATAGCTCTCCAGGAACAAGGCTGGGCCTCCTACTCCCACCAGAGGGCAGTGATACCACCAAACAAACAAACAAACAAACAAAAAGAATTGCAGGAGAAAGCACGAAGAACTGGAGAAAAGTTATATGTTTCACAAGTGCTATACTGCACTCTGGCTGAATGATCTCTTCCTTGTGACCCTTCTGTGAAGGGACGTCCAATTGTCTACAGATGGGCTTTGAGTACCCACTCTGCACTCCCCTTCATTTACATTGATATGATTATTTGTTCTGATTGTTTAATGCCTAAACACAATGTTCACACAAGCTGGTGTGTTTCTTCCATGTCAGCTTTGTTACTTCTCAGATGGTCGCTTGTTTATCTTCAATCCTTTAAGACACCAGATGCTATATCTTTTGATAGACAAGCACCATCAACTTTCTTCACCACATTTGCTTGAATTCTTTTTTTCTTTAGCAATCCTGTTGGGGAGGTGAGCATCATAGTTATTAGGAAACAAGTGTTCTTGTATTGAGGTAGTATTTGAATAGAGATCCAATGAC
>PVJH01019754.1:0-42095 GCA_004026705.1 Nesogale talazaci
CCAATGTGTGGGAAACGACTGCCCCTCAGTGCCTAGATGCAGAGAGATGGTCCCCCAAACCCTAAGCCCACTGTAGATGCTGCTGGGCCCGGCCACCAGCATCAATTGAAGACACCCTGTCTCAATGACCCCAGTGATCTCAGTGACTCTTGCTGAGCCTCAGGTGACAATCTAGGTAGCGGGCAAACCAGTCTCCTTTTGGTAAACATGAGGGCTACCTTCTCAGTGTCTTCCTTCCTCCTCAGGTTCCACTTCTCCTTCCCCCATCACAGTTGTGGTATAGATGGCAATCCTCCAAAACCTCTGGTGACCCCTCCTTTGTTTCCCGATATAGAAAATCCCCCTCTTTCTCACTCCCTTCTAATGATTCCCTCATGCCCTGCATCATTACTGGGTAGAGATCTCCTTTCCAAGCTGGGGTTTAATTCCCAATGGAATCATTTCTTACCCACTTCTCCTTCCCCAATGTCTTTTTTGTTCTCGTTCTCCATCAAGTCAGTACCCACACCCTCCTCCTCTCTGCTGCCACCCTACATAAACCCGGAAAGGGGGTGGGGGCACTTTCCAACCAGACATCACCAGCCTGTTTCTGTCCACCTTAAAAACTTTTCCACACACAAGAAAAACAAAAAACTTTTCCACGTTGCTGTCTCACCCCCAGTTTCCAATCTCCCTCACTCACTGCAAAAGCCAAAAAAACATACCCTACAACCCCTCCTAACTAGTCAACTCAGTGCCTACTCACTCTCCGTATAATACCTCCGTTTCCACATTAAATCCCCAGTTTCTCCCTTTGCAGCAGCCTTTGTGCAATGCAGCAACAGCAACTCCCAGCAGATCTTTAACCCTTTGCTGACACTCTCCTCTCCTGCCTCCCACTTTGCTACAAAGTGTGAATAACCTCTTGCTATGCAGTCTGTCTGAAGCCAGTGCACTGGAGCACATAATCAATCCAACGTTTAGATTTTCTCACTTCTAAGGGCTATGGAGTCTCATGAGTTAAAGCCCAGCTCCCATGCACAGTGGTCACTTGCTTGGACCTGCAGCTCACCCCTGCCACCCTGAAACTTACAACAAACCGTTGCCAGACAGTGGGAGAGCTCCAGTGTCAAAACCCGCAAGCCAAATACTTTCATTCTTAGGCTTTGTAGGATTTTTCAAACATTAAATCCCTAACTTTTTCTTGTTAGCTAAACCCCATTACAAAGCTGCTAAAACCACTCCTGTTGGACCCCTTGCCTTCCCCCAATTGATCAAGGCCACCTTTAGTAAAGTCCAACATGCTCTCTTCCACTCCCCACCCTGTGTAAACCTTTTTTCAGTTTACACAGATGAAACACAGGGCATAGTAGTTAGTGTCCTAATTCAGCCCCTAACCCTATCATACCTGAATTTTTAAATTCAGGAAAAAAATTTTTGTTTTTATTCTCTACTTTCATAGATATATATGATATATATCTTATGTATGATATATATCATCCAAAATATATTAAAAATATATAAATATAATTTCAGTACCAAATATGTTTAATTAAATGTTGCATAATTAAATGTATTTGACTAAATGTTACGAAAATGATGTGCTCGGCGTTATAAGGCTAGAACCCTCTCTATCCCTGTAACTTATCTATCCAAGCAATTAAATATGACACTCAGAGGTTGGCCGCCATGTTTCCAAGCCCTGATAGCAGCTGCCACCCTTACCAAAGAAACCTTAAGGTCAACGTTTAAAAAACCCATCCAGACATTATCCACCCACAAGCTGCAGAACCTCCTCTCATGCCTCTCTGCTGTCCCCACGCCACTTGCAGGAAATTCACCTCATGTTTGTTAAAAAACCCAACATAATCCTCTGCCAAGTTCCCACTTTAAACCTGGCAACTGTCTTGCCCCGGCTCCTAAACTCAGTGGAACCTAGCAGCCACTCCTGTCCACAGGCAATTAAAAAACTGACATCACCCCGCCTGAACTCTCTGACCAACTGTATCCTAATCCAAATATAGCTTT
Source organism: Nesogale talazaci (assembly GCA_004026705.1). NCBI lineage: Eukaryota > Metazoa > Chordata > Mammalia > Afrosoricida > Tenrecidae > Nesogale > Nesogale talazaci. The sequence goes on from PVJH01019754.1 coordinate 2,008, forward strand.
GGTTGTTGAAGGAAGTTCTGCTGTAAACACCCAAGGACAATGACAAACTGCCTAGACCTTTGTCTCACTTCATTGGGTGTGGGAAGCTACCTGCCTCCCAGTCAGGACCACTTCATGAAAGGCAAAACTTACTGCACTCATTCAAGCTCTCCATTTGGCCAGATGAAAAGCAGCTAATATATATTCTGATTCTAAATAGGCATTTCTTTGTTTTCGTTCTTTCTTTCTTGTGTGTGTGTGTGTGCACAAACAGTGACCTTTAAAACTGCAAAAGGACCATGTAGAGTAACAGGCTCAAACCAGACCTTCAGAAGATGATGCTGGGCTAGCCACTCACAAGACCCCAAAGGCTGATGGGGTAACAGAATCCATCAATATATTTATAGATCGGTTTGCCCTGGAAACCAGGTGGGGCCACCTCTGTGTCCTGCCCTCTTCCCTCCTGCTCACCTTCTTTCCCTTCCGCAGGTCTTCCCTCCCTTCCCCCTGCTCCTCTGGCCCTCTCCAGCCTGCCACTTCTCTTTTCCTTCACAGTCTCTCTCACCACCTACCACCTGACTCTTCCAAGCTGCTCTCCCAGCCCCCAGCCCCACCTCCCTCAGGTCTAGCTTCTGGGAACAGAGTCTGAGGAAGGCCAGGGAGTCTCCGGCCAGGGAACATTTGTTGGTGTTCTTCCTGTCACATGTTTTCAGGTCAGTGCTGGGAGTCTTGTTGCTATTTCCTGATCTCTGGCCTCCAGACTTGAACAAGATGTCCCGGGCCAAGGAGCTGAAGGCCGGGTTGGCCTGCTCCTTCTGCAACTTCCTCTTGGCCTCCATGTCACACTTGTTCCCCAGCAAGAAGTGCTCCACCCCTGCCGGTGCATTCTCTTTGATGTTCTTTATCCAGTTCTGAATATTCTCGAAGGACTTCTCATCTGTGATGTCATACACTAGAATAATGCCCATGGCTCCACGGTAATAAGCGGAAGTGATTGTCTTGAATTGCTCTTGGCCAGCTGTGTCCCAGACTTGCAGTTTCATCTTCTTCCCCTCTCAGTCCACAGTGTGGATCTTCAAGTCAGTGCCGATCACAGAAATGTAAGTGTTGTTGAAGTTTTCCTCTACAAAGTGAATGATCAGACACGTCTTGCCCACCTCCGAGTCCCCGATGATCAACAACTTGAAGAGCATGGCAGACACTGGGGGAGCTGCGGGGAGTGAGGTGGGGAAGCACCGGAGACCCATAGGTGGGATTAGAGGGTTGCCCAGCAGAAGGGCCCCCCAAGCCCAGGCCACATTTCTTATCTCTCACAGTCACACTGCAATCTGGAAAAAATGGAAATTTCTCACTTCCAAGGTGTGGCAGTCATGTATTCGTGATGTCAATTTCATGATTGGGATGTAGGAGTGGAGTCTAGTCTATTAATCTGGAGATAGTCAATGGAGATAGTCAATGGTAGCCAACCAGGTCTCTGTGTGGGTATTGCTTTCTCCTGAGACTTCTGGGAAGTCTTGTGGTATTTCCCAATTGGAGAAGAGAGAGACTGACTGAGTCTCTGAGTCTACTAACTACTGACAGGACAAGATGGCAGTGTCTGAGGAACTGGAAGAGCAGGAGAAGGAGTCCCATGGCCTTACCCTGATAGAACCAGACTTCTGAAGCTGGAGAATTCACATGGAGACCCCTGCCAGTGCTTAGCTGTTTCTACCATCACTGGATGCAATTGATGGACCCTGAGCCCTGGAAGTGAGGAACCTGCCAGCCCCGGGATGCTTCAACTGCATGTGCTTCATGAGTCAGAAGGAGACTTTATAGACTGGCATCGAACATATGGGCTAATGTTGGATTTATGACCTTGTACTGGACTGGGTCGGGATGCTTTCTTATGTGTTCCATTCCTCTTGTATATAAACCTTTCCCTATATCCATATGCTTGTCCATTAATTTGTTTCTCTAGTCTACCCAGACTAACACACAAGGGGTCCCTCATTGTAAACAGTAAACTAATAGCCAATCTCTTACAGGCTCATTAGTTATGAACACAGGTGACCATCATTTCATTGAAAAGGACATCAAATGAATAACTCTCTTGTCACACAGGACAATAAAGCAAATGCTACCACCAGGGACCTCACCACTGACCCTGTCAACCCAGCTCCAATCCCCCACTTCACCATCCCCAATGAGCAGCCTTCCTACACACCCCACAAGAGGGTCACACTGACCCAAAAAGGAAGGAAAAAAAAACTTTTGAAGGGTGAATAGTTCTGCACAGTCAAATAGCTTTACCCACACAACAAGCCGAAAGCCTCTTTCACAAAATACATTCCTCTATACACATAAAACCTTGTGCTTTGTCCCAGTTCCTGCAACCAATATTCTACCACCCTAAGCTAACCCAGCTCATCCAGAAGGTTAGTTCCTTCTGTTTTGCATGCAAGGCTATAAATACCCATGAGGCCCTTAAACCAAAGGTGTCCACACACTAACTACGTGGTCATCTGCCTGGCCAAGACTGGCAAATCGATTTTACTCATATACCTAAACACAAAAGCTTTAAATTCCTTCTCACATTGTTAAACACTTTTCCAGGATGGGTGGAAGCCTTCCCTACCAGACGAGAGACAACAGACATGGTCATGGACATTTTAGTTAACGCAAATCATTCCCCCCAGTTTGGCAACCCCAATTACATACAATCAGATAACGGTCCCTGCTTCATATTCCAGATCATACAGCAAGTATCACTCTTACCTAAACATTAAGTGGCAGCTACACATTCCATACTGGCCTCCATCATCTGGAAAGGTTAAAAAAATGAATGGGATTATTAAAAATCACCTGTCTGAGCTATTCCTGGAGCTTCACCGTTCATGATCCAGATTCAAGTCACTCCTCACTTCCCTTCTTTTAAGCCCTTTTAAATTTCTAATCACACTATAAACATTAGGGGCTCCCTTACAGCCCCCCGGAACCCTCTTATGGTGCAATGGAACCCTAACTAAATGCCTCTATCCATGCCCCCTGCCTCCCACTTACCATAGTACCTCAACTTATAATGTATAGGCAAGAAAAATTCTGGTGGCTATGGAACTTATACACTCACTCTGGCTCTAGTTTTTGCAGAATGGATGAAAGCCATCTCCAATTTGATCCTCAGCCAGCTCTTACTTCATCCCTATAGTCCGCTGCCAGCTGCCCTGGCCCCAAACTTCCCAACTCTTAATCCTCCCCACTTCAGCCAGTACTGGCAAGAAGTAGTTAACGATGGAATACGATGCTCATTTTCACTGTTATCAAAAATCTAAGTTTAAGGGGCACAGAGCTCCCCTCTATAACATTCAGAGAAGCAAGTTTGAAAACAAAAATAGATGATCTGTAGTTCCTATCTGTACCAGTGTATCTCCTCTAGTCCTGTCAGATTTGTAAGGTAGAATTAGGATCATGATAGCGGGGGGTGGAGGGAAAGCATTTAAGAACTAACGAAGCGTTGTATGTTTCATCATTGCTACACTGCACTTTGTCTGGCTCGTCTCCTCCCCCAGACCCTTTAGTGAGAGGATGTCCAGTTGCCTACAGACGGACTTTGGGTTCCCACTCTGCACTCCCGCTCATTCACAATGATGTGATTTTTTTGTTCTTTGATGCCTATGCCTGACACCTGATTCTTTCAACACCTCGTGACCACACAGGCTGCTGTGCTACTCCCATGTAGACTTCGTTGCTTCTCAGCTAGGTGGTTGCTTGTTTATTTTCAAGACTTCAAGGCCCCAGACTCCATCTTTTGATAGCCGGGCACCATCAGCTTTCCTCACCACATTTGTTTATACACCCACTTTGTCTTCAGCAATCATATCAGGACAAACTGCTGTGCTTCTTCCATGTGAGCTTTGTGTTTCTCAGCTAGATGACCACTTGTTTATCTTCAAGAGCCATGGTACTCATGTCATAGATGAACCATAATGTTAATATAGGCATCAGTAACTCGGCTTTCATTTGTTTTTCTCATTTACTTTTCAAAGAATCTGCCCATTTTTCTAACAAAGCAGAAGCTCTTGGATCCCTTATATAGGATCACTATAAGTTAGAACCGACATGACAAACTAACAAAAGCATTCTGTACACTTGAAGTTTGATTCCATTCTCTTTGCTGTAGTTGACACACTTTCTTAGGAAGATAAGAAGTCAGCTTTTACTGAGCTTTGTTAAATTTCAAACGTGCAAGTTACAATATATACAATGACCGATAAACTTGTTTTATCATTAAAAAAAGAAGAATCAAATAGGACACAATTAATAACAGACATGATATATCAGAACTTCCTAAAAGAACATGTAAACTAGGCAGCCTATAAAGTTCTTTGCAAGTATCCTTATGAATAACTTTATTGTAGTGAAACATATGTGCCAAAATAAATGATCACACAGGCTATTTTACATGACATGAAAACAATGTTCTGTAACCTCCTTGAGTTAGTACGCCATCTAAGGTGAAATTATGAGTCTCTCCCTGTCCAAATGAAAGGCAGGAAGAAAATTAAAGTTACATAAAAACAATTAGTCTAGTGAGTTTATGGACCACAGGAATATCAGTGTCCATGACCCCAAGACAAAAAACTAGATGTCACTACCACCATCAAGTTCTCTGTAAGGAATCACATTAGGAGGTCCTGGAGAGAGAAGGATAAAAATGCAGAACGAAATTAAAAATTAAAAAACTGTCCAGAAATGTGTGCATATGCAAATGTGGTGAAGAAAGCTGATGGTGCCCAGCTACCAAAAGATATAGCGTCTGGGGACTTAAAGGTTTGAGTAAACAAGCGGCCATTCAGCTCAGAAGCAATAAAGCCCACACGGAAGAAGCACACCAGCCTGTGTGATCATGAGGTGGTGAAGGGATCCGGTGTCAGGCATCAGTGAGCTAAAATTATATTATTATTAATGAGGGGAAGTACACCTCGCCTATCAATAGGTGAGGTGACATCTTTTGCAGAGGGATTACAAGGAGGAGATGAGTCAGTTAAGATACAGGGTAGGAGCTATGAAATATGCAACATTCCTCTAGTTCCCATGCTGCCTCCTACCCACTATCATGACCCCAATTCTACCACATAAATCCAGCTAGACCAGGAGATGTACAGTGAAGTTGGAAACATGGGAAACTTGGGATAGATGATCCATCAAGACTAGTAATAGGAGTGGTAACACCAGGGGGGAGGGATGGAGGAATAGAAAGGGAGAACCAACCAACACGTAGCCTCCTCTCTGCGTCATGGACAACAGGGAAGTGAGTGTTGGGACACATTGGACAGTGTACAGGATGAAAAAATAATTTGTAAATTACTAAGGGTTCAAGGGGAAGGGGGGGAGGAAGGTAATATAGGGAGCAGATAATGGGGGCCTGGAGGGAGGGAGAATGTTTTGAGAGTGATGATGGCAATGGGTGTGTAAAAGTGGCCTGAATACAACTGATGTTGTTAGGGATTGTGATGGGAGTTGTGGGGGCCCTCCAATAAAATGATTAATTTTTTTAAAAGGGGGGGAAGGGAAAGGGGAGGTGTTTTTTTTTAAAGGAGCTTGTATCAAGGGCTCAAGTGGAAAATATTGGGAAATGTATGTGGAAATATGTGTGCAAATATGCTTGATACAAATGATGCACTGAATGTTGTAGTAGCTGTAAGAGCCCCCAATAAAATTTTTAAAAAGGAAAAATAAATAAATAAATAATAATAAAAATAAAAAATTGTCCAGACTTACTAGTCAAATGCAGACTGGCAGAACCCCTGAACCTATGACTTTCGTCATCCTTCAGGTCTGGACACAAACTGACCTATGTGGCTCCAATTTCAGCCACACAATAGGATGGGGAATAATAACACTAGTGAGGTACGCACACCTTAGCACAGCCAACCACATGAGATCACTTACATAAAAACAAATTTCAGAAGGTGAGAAAGAATGAGGATGAGTAATAGAAAACGCAGGAAGGTGGAACAAATGATTTTATATTGTCGGATTGCAAAATGTACATGGATAACTTTCACCCAGTTCACAATAAAAAAGTTTCAATGTTTTTGCCATTCGGAAACAGATAGTGGTGATAAATATAATCAACAGCACTGAATTATACTTGAAAGTCATGGAATTGGCAAGTATTTTGTTTTATATATAAATGTATACACTATAACAAAAATTAATTTACCCCTATCATAGATGAACGTAAAAATAAAATATGTTGTATGTCATAATAGTTAAGGTTATGTGTCAACTGAAAGCAAGTATTCTTAATGGTATGGCAGTTAAAATACAATTATCTGCTATGATCATATCTATTATAATGTAATTATGTCAATAATGAGCTCAACTTTGAACTTTGAACATTCTATCAACTGAAAGGGGGTCTGGTTCCAAATTATTCCACTACTATTAACAGAAGTTCCTTCCCTCTGGTAATCAGTAACAAGTTTTTATTTCTTTATATTTGTCTATCCACATAAGTGAGAACATTCAATATTTGTCTTTTTGTGGTTATTTCATGCAGCATAAGGTTTTTAATATTCATCCACAAATTTCCCTGGTGGTGGAGTGGTTACACACCATGCTGCTACTGCCAAGATTCATCCACGTTGTAGAAATACTCATAATCATTAGCCATTAGATCAATTCAGATGTACTTTATAGTGATATGTCATCTCAACCCAGCAATAATAACAAAGTTTTTTAAAAAATGCTAGTAAAGGTGTGAAGAGACTGAAAGCCTCATACAATGCTAGTGGACTGGTAAAGTGGTAGAACTGTAGAAAACAGTACAGCATTCCTTTAAAATTGGAACTAGAAATACTGGGTGCTATGGCAGTGTCACTATTAGACATCTATCCCACAGAAATAAGAGCCATGACACAAATAGGCATTTACCTACTCAAGGTCATTACAGCATCATTCACACACACACACAAAAAAAAAAAAACAAAGATGGCAACAGCCTAAGTGTCCAACAATGGAAAAAATGACTACACAAACTATAATACACCCAATAGAAAACAATGCAATGTTAAAAAAGTAACTATGAGGGGCTGAGTCCCGGTGGCGTAGTGGTTGTGCATGGGACTGCAGCCCACTGGGATGGAGGTTCAAATCCAGTTCACGGGAGCAAAGGCTGGCCCTCCTACTCCCACCACCAGAGGGCAGTGATGCCTATAATAAAAAAAAATTTTTTTTAAGTAACTATGAAACTGTGAATCATTTCCCAACATGGATAAACCCAGCTCACATAAACCTGAATGAAGCTAGTCAGTCACAAAAGGATAAAGATTGAATAAGACCAGTATTTTTTTTTTTTTTATAAAAAAGTCAAGTAAGAGAGGGAGGAGGAAAAAGAGGAGCTGACAGAACGGGCTCGAAAAGGAAGTAAACATTTAGAAAATAATGATGGTAACATATGTACAAATATGCCTGATAAAATTGATGTATGGGTTGTTATAAAAACTGGAAGAGCCCCAATAAAGCGATCTTTTAATTTTAAAAAATTATATGCAGAAAGTAATGGTCTTGGAAGGTTACCAGAGAGAGCAGGGACAGGGAGGTTAAATCACTAAGTAAAGAGTAGAGTGGTTGGCATAGGCGAAGGAAAAGGCAATCTACAGTAAGGAGAAGGTGAGCTCAAGGGGATCGAGGTGAAGGAGGACACAGGAGGAGCACAAGAGCTGAAGGAAACAAAGTCAATCTTATTGCAGTTAGTTTCTAATATCAGTTACAATAGTCTATGAGTGAACACATGGAGGAGCCCTGGTTGCACAGTGGTTACAAGTTGGGCTGCAATCCACAAAGTCTGGGAGGCAGAAACCAACAGGTGCTTTCTCCATGGAAGAAAGGTAGGTCTTTTATTTTTTTTCTTCAGTTCTGCATGGGGAACCGGCTTTTTTTTTCTCTTCTAATTTATATATATATATATATATATATATTTTTTAAATCATTTTATGGGGGCTCATGCAACTCTTATCACAATCCATACAGACATCCATTGTGTCAAGCACATTAGTACATTTGTTGCCCTCATCATTCTCAAAACATTTGCTTTCAACTTGAGCCCCTGGTATCAGCTCTGCGTTTTCTTCCCTCCCTCCCCCCTGATTATTTATAAATCATTATTTTTCCTTATCTTACACTGAATACTTTTTTAATTTTATGAAATCATTTTATTAAGGGCTCATACAGCTCTTATCACAATCTATGTATACATCAATCTTATCAAGCATATTTGTACATATGTTGCCATCATCATTTCCAAAAAACTTTCTTTCTACTTGAACGCTGGGTGTCAGATCTTCTTTTTGCTTCCCCCTCCCTTAGCCACCCATGCTCGTGAACTCTTGATAATTTATAAATTATTTTTAATATAAAATATTTTCATATTTACACTGTCTGCTGTCTCCGTTCACCAACGTCCCTGTTGTTCATCCCCCTGCAGAGGTCAGATTGTACATAGATCATTGCAATCGGTTCCCGCTTTCTCCCCCTACCTTTCCCCTCCTCTCATGCCACTGTTGCTCTCATTATTGGTCTTGGGGGTTTATGGGAACTGAATTCCATGTGTTGAGAGCTCTTATCTGTCCCGGTGTACATGTTCTGGTCTCGCCAGATTTGTAAAATAGAACTAGGGTCATGATAGTAGGGAGAGGAAGCATTACAGAATTATAGGAATGTGCATATTTTATCTGTCCTATACTGCACCCTGCTGGCTCATCCTTTCCTTGGGCCCTTCTGTGAGAGGATGTCCAATTGTTTAAGGATGGGATTTGGGTCTCTATTCCGACCCCCTTTGTTTGCATCTAACTCAGTGAGGAACTGTAGTAAAGTGTCATGACATTAGAAAGGTTGAGAACCACTGCACTATCATGTTCGACACCGTCATTTGGCACTCTGTACGTCCTCTCCGTTACATTGCACATGATCAAATCCCACCATGCATTCTTTTCCCTTCTCCACACTGGTCTTTGTACTCCTGTAAAAAGTTACTGTAGGGCTGAGCCCCAGTGGCGTAGTGGTTGTGCACGGGACTGCGGCCCACTGGGTTGGAGGTTCAAATCCAGCAGCAAGGCTGAGCCTCCTACTCCTACCACCAGAGGGCGGCGATGCTACAAAAACAAAAAAAAATGTTACTGTCTAGAAATTCAAGGGGACAGTTCTACTCTGTCCTACAGGCCACTCTCAGGCAGCATTGCCTCGATGACAGTGAGATGAGTGAATACATAGCACACACACTCACACACATAAGCTGAACAGACACAGGAAGGTGAATGGGACTACACACACAAATATATATAAATGACAGAGGGTGTGTCTACATAATACAGGCTATTGGTGGATAGCCTACTCAGTCCCAGAACTGTAGGGAAATGCCAAACTAACAGTATCAGCAGCTCCTTACTCACTCAAATGGTCAGATTAGATTGAAAATCACTTTGTCCATAAGTGCTGTGTGCCTGATGTCTTTTTGTTATTGTTGAGACTATACACAGCAAAACATATACCCGTCGAACAATTTCTACATGTACAACTCAATAAGAGCTACATTCATACCTGGGCTATTATTCTCACCCTCTTCCTCAATTGTTCCTGCCTCATTAATGAAAACTCACTGCCTCCTAAATCTTCCAATCTAATCTATCTAATCTTCCAAGTTGTTACTGATCCAATCCCACATAGAGAAGTCTTTAAAAGAGCATAACACTTAAGGACAAATGTCCTATTCTACTTCAGCTAAGCTATCATTTTTTCGTTTTGTTTTTTGGGGGGCTGGCATCACTGCCCTCAGGTGGTGGGAGTAGGAGGCCCACCCTTTGCTCCATGGAGCCAGAATCGAACCTCCATCCCAGTGGGCCGCAGTCCCGCGCACAACCACTATGCCACCGGGACTCAGCCCCTATCATTTGGTTTTAAGAAGATTTCAGGAGGGTGTTTTTAGTTTGCCATTTAAGGACTATTTCAAAGCAAGAATTTCTAAGGCAATGGTTCTCAACCTTTTTAATGTCATGACCCTTTAATACAGTTCCTCATGTTGTGGTGACCCCCAACCAAAAATTATTTTCTTTTGTTTGTTTGTTTGTTTTTGTGGGCATCACTGCCTCTGGTGGTCGTGGGCACCACCCAGTGCCACTCATGAGAGCTGCCACTGGATTGGAACTGCCAAGCCCGCGGGCTGCAGTTCCACACTCAACCACTTACGCCACCAGGGCTCAGCCCCCATAAAATTATTTTCATTGCTACTTCATAACTGTAATTTTGCTACTGTTATGAATTAGGCAACCCCTATGAAAGGGTTGTTCGACCCAAAGGTGTCATGACCACAGGTTGAGAAATGCTTTTCTAGGGGTTCATCCAGGCTTTGGGCTCCCCAAAAGTCTCGAGTCCATAAAAACTTAAAATTCTGTTCTACATTTCCCCACTTTCGAGAAAGATCCCCCGGGGATATATTTGATCTTTGTTCAAAATGTAGAGTGATGAGAGCCAAGCACCATCCAGTTCTTCTGGTCTCATGACAAAGGGGACAGTCAGTCACACATTCTGTGCCTTCCTCCTGTGCTTGGCTCTTTTCTCTATTGCATCAGTTGAATCAGAATTATTTCGCCTCAGATGATTCCTTGCTAATGTCTAACATCTGAGGCACTCTGCAATGAAGTGAGTGGCAGAGCACACACACTAAATACTTTATAGGTCAATGAAGTGGGTGTCCTCTTAAAACATACCCTACACCTCCAAACCAAGGACTCGAATCCCATGAGGTGTTTGTACATCAAAGCTTAATGGGCTGTTCTTTTTCTTTTGTGTATCTATCGCACAACTTTTGTTAGTTCAACTTTGTGCAGATGTGTATTTTTTTTACAGCGATTACAATTAAAATCTGTGCAACCCTATCCTGAATCAACATGACTTCCCCATCACTGTTCACCCTCCCTTTTCCCACTTGCTTCTACTCCGGTCCCTGGTAACCACTAATAAACTTTTGATCTGTGTGGCAGTTACATAATGTGTCAATTTAAGGACAAGGTGGAGTCTAGCCTGTCAATCAGGTCGTAGCTTGATGACCTCATCTGGATATGCCACTGAGATAAATGGTTGACTGGAGGCCAGATATACACAGAGACTCTCTGCTTTTCTTCCTGGGGACAAGCCATAGGGAGACCCTTGATGGAACCAGAGCCCTGAAACTGGAGAAGCCATGTGGAGACCCACATCAGCGCTGAGATGCCTACAACACCACTGCACCCACAAGACTTTCCACCCACTGGCCTGTGATCTTCCTGCTTTTGGTGCCATTGCATATGCCGCATGAGTCTGAAGAGGAATTTATAGATTGGTATCAGACATATAGAGTAATATCAGACTTATGGATTTGATCTGGACTTAACTGGACTGTTTTCTTAATATATAATTACACTTTATATAAAACTCTTTCTTCTACACCTATGAGTAAAGTGACCAGATGTCCCACTTTTTAACAATCTGACAGCGTCCTGGCATTTTAAAATTAAAATATATTACAATACTATTTTTGTGTTCTATGGAAATTTTTGTTGCTCCATATAGACCAAATTTTTCATCAAGAACCACCCCCCAGTCAATGGTGTCCCGCTTAAAATCTGGCCACTTTACCTATAAGTGTCTATGAATTTGTTTCTCTAGTCAACCGAGACTAACAGTCTCTATGCATTTTGTCTTTTCTTATTTGTTTACATAAGTAAGATCAGCACATTATTGGTCCTAACTTGCTTGGTGTAATATCATCCAGCTCCATCCAAACTGTAGCATGTAGTATTTCTCCTCCTAGCTTAATTTTTCCTGGTGTATGTATATACTGCAGCGTGCCTATTGTACGTATATATCACATTTCACTTATCTTTTCAGCCACTGAGAATCTGAGTTGTTTCCATCTTTTGGATATTATGAATAGCGCTGTCATGATAATTAGTTATGTACGATCTCCATTTGAGGTTCTGCTTTCAAGTCTTTGGGTCAAATAATAATTCCGATTTTAGTTTTTTTGAGGAATCACCATATTGTTTTCCACAACAGCTGTACCATTTTGCATTTCCCACACCCTCACCAACATTGGTTATTATCTAAGGGCTTTTTGTTTTGTTTTTTAATCTTAGCCCTCTTAATAGGAGATGAGTAGTGTTTCATTATGCTATTGATTTGTATCTCTCTGGTGGCTGATGACATTAAGCAATTTTCATGTGTTTGGTGACCTTTTAAATGGTCTTTTGGGTGATAATCTATTAAAATACTTTTTTATTTGAGACATATATTAGTTACTAGATCTAGAAAAGATACCTGGCTTTCAAAGATATTCTCTGAGTCAACAGCTTGTCTTTTTTGGAGGGGGATGTCTTTTGATAAACAAAGTTTCAGTTTTATGAGGTCCCATTTATCCTTTCATTTCTTGTGCTTTTTATTATATAATATAACCTATTTTTCTTAATCACTTTATTAGGGGCTCATACATCACTTTTTACAATACATAGTTACATATACTATGCCAAGCACCTTCACCTGCCTGCTGCCGTTATCATTATCCAAATATCCGCTTTCCACTCAGATCCTTGATATCGACTTTTCATCCTTTTCCCTCTATTCTTGCTCACCCCTCCCCCAACCCTTTGTACTTCATAAATTATTATTGTTTTGTCATACCTTACACTCCCCGACATCTCCCCTCGACCACTACTCTGATGTCTCTCCTCCAGATAGCAGGTTATGTGTAGATCCTTGTAGTTGGCTCCCTCTCTACCCCACCTTCCCTGCACCCATTGGGTAACTGCAATCTCACCACTGGCCCCAAGGGGTTCATCTGTCCTGGGTTCCCCGTATTTCCAGTTCCCATCTCTAGCAGTGTACCTTCTCCAGTCCACTTGGATTTATAAGGTAGAGTTGGTACCATGATAGTTGGGGGGAGGAAGCCTTCTGGAACTAGAGGAAAGTTGTATGCTTCATTGCTACCTCACTGCATCTTGACTGCCTGTCTCCTCCCCACAACTCCCCTGTAAGAGGGTGTCCAATTGCCCACAAGTGGGCCTTGGGTCCCACTCTGCTTCCCCCCCTCATTCATAGTGATGTGATTCTTGTTATTTGATGCTTGATATCAATAACCTATTTTTTAAAGTTAGGTTTGACAGCTTTTAAAACTCAAATCCTCACAACTTCACAGATTGGTAACATGATGACAAATAGAGAATAAGCTGACAAGTTGCCAAGGATTTCTTGGATCCTTAATGAAGTTCATGAAAGCATCAGTCAAGAGACCAAACAACACACTACATTGAGCAAATCTGCTGCACAAGACTTCTTTAGAGTGTTGAAAAGTGAGGGCATGACTTTGAGGAACTAAGGTGTGCTTGCACCAATTCATAGTATAGTATTTTCTTCTTTTTTAAAAAATCATTTTATTGGGGGATCATTCAACTCTCTTTTTCTCCTTTTTCTTTCTGCATCACTGTCCTGGTGAGAGTAGAAAGCCCAGCCTTGCTCCTGAAGAGCTGCTGCTGGATTTGAACGGTCAATCAGCCCTATGGGCCGCAGCCCCGCACACAACCACTGCACCACCAGGGCTCAGCACAACTCTTATCACGATCAATACATATATCTATTGTATGCAGACCACGCTTGTACATTTGCTGCCATCATCATTCTCAAAATATCCTTCTACTTAGGCCCTTGGTATCAGCTCCCCATATTTCCTCTCCCTCCCCATAGCATGGTATTTTCAATGTCTCTGAGGCACACCGAATAAGGAAGGAATCACAGCTTTTGAATTGCGGTGCTGGCAAAGAATCTTGAAAGCACCATGGAATGCCAAAAGAACAGACAAATCTCTCTTGCAAGAAGTACAGCTACAACGGTTCGCGGACTTCGGACATGCTCTTAGGAGAGACCAATCTTTGGCGAAGGATATCATACTTGGTGGAGGGGCAACTCGACAAGGTACAGTGACACAGACTGCAATGATGGGCTCAGACGTAAGGACAATTGAGGGGACAGTGCAGGATTGGGCAGGATTTTATTATGGCGTACATAAGGCGGCACGAGTCAGAACCAATTCCATTGTACCTAACAACAACAGAAGGTTTGACAGCACGTCTGTGGCTTCTAAGGCTTGGATATGTCACCAGATCTTGTCAGCATCCTGTGTCCATGGGGGATGGGTAGCCAATCTGACAGTACACAACTCTGTCCGCTCCATTATGGTAGAACTTCAAAGCCAAACCCAGGTGTGCACATAGTCCGTATGAAAGCCAATGCAGACATGAAATCCCTTCTGCCTGCTGTGACCATAAGCATTAAAAAGTTCATTGTCTCTGAGCCAGGTATCTCGTGTAATTACCAGCTGGACAGTAACATTTCTACTTACAAGCAGGATAAAATCTCAGCCCCCCCACAGTTCTCGATATATTGTTAAAAGGGGATAATCAGAGTACCTAGCTGAGACAGTTGTGGTGAGCCTGGATCAACCTATATAATCAAACTGGGAGAAAGATGGGGCTTTCTATTTCCCCATAGTGCAGTCTGAGACAATCTCAGGGGCAGTTCTACCCTGTCACATGGGCTCACGATGAGTTGGCATTGACGTAGTGGCTGTGATGTATTAAAATTAGCCCCCTTCCCTGGGTCAAAGCCAATCATTACATATTATCATAATTCCAATTTTATTCTCATTTTTGGGGGGGCATCACTGCCCTCTGATGGTCGTGGGACCTACCCAGCGCCGCTCCTGAGAGCCACCGCTGGATTTGAACGGCCAAGCCCCGCGGGTCACAGTCCCGCACTCAACCACTTACGCCATCGGGGCTCAGCCCTTTATTCTCATTTTTAAAATAATCTTGTGTTTGTCTTAGACGTCACTGACCTGCAGTCCCCCCAAGGACAAAGGGCACCTCATAAGCACACAAAGTAGAGTGAAAATATGTCTTCTAGATTTTCTTTCATAATTCATCTGATTTTATTTTCAGCCATAGCCAATCTTTTTTTTTTTTTTTTTCAGGACTTAGTTATATATTTTTTTTCTTTTCTGTTTGGAATGAAGAAAATGTTTTAAAACTGATGGTGGTGATAAGTGTACAATTCATCTTCATGGGACTGAACTTTTGAATTGTAGCATATGTGAATTATCTGC
Organism: Nesogale talazaci; assembly: GCA_004026705.1. Taxonomy (NCBI): domain Eukaryota; kingdom Metazoa; phylum Chordata; class Mammalia; order Afrosoricida; family Tenrecidae; genus Nesogale; species Nesogale talazaci. Next base: position 17,159 of record PVJH01019754.1, read on the forward strand.
CAGCACTCTGTCAGTGAGTCAGTGCTGAGTCATTGCGGCCCCCTGTGGGTTTCCCGAACTGTAACTGTGTCTGAGTCTTTCTCCCACAGAGCAGCGGGTGTTTCCAACTGCCCTCCTCAGGGCGGCAGCCTCACGGGAGCCACTAGATCACCAGGGACCCCCAAGCTGCTGGGGGGAAACTGAAGAAGGCAGATCTATACATTTCCAAAGGATCTTTCAGAGTAATTTTGTGGCTGCCGTCTTATTTCAATCATTTTTTAAAATATTGATAGGCATTTCCTTAAATTGTCTGACTTCCTAAATTAACTCTGCTGCTCCACTTCATCCGTATTCTGTAGCTTATTAGCAAGTGGCTAATGAGTTTTTTGTTAATTATTCAAGTTTATAAGCGAGACGCAATAGGAGTTAGTGTATACAGACACACTAGTAAATTCACTATTGGAGAGCCCTGGCTGTGTTGCGCAGACAGACAGTTTTTGACTTCACACAAGAAAGAAATTCACACTGAAACTTAGAGAGAGAGAGAGAGAGATCAAACTGAAGGCCAAGAAGCAACTGGAAAAAGAGCACGGTGGTCTCCAGGTTCTGGCCTTTCGGGGCCTTCTGCTGCAAGGCTTCGTTGACAGTATGGGTTGCCCCATTGGCTGATTTAAGCTCACCTGGCCTAGTTTGAGTCCACCCAGGTGTACCGCCCACCTACATTCCCTTTAACCTTTATTGACTTCCAACTTCCTGTAGGGTGGGGAGGCCTTGGCATTAGAGGAACAACTCCTACTTCCTGTTCTGCTACCACTCTGAATAAATCCATTCACTCCAAGAATACACACTCAAGAAAAATTCAACTGAGCAAAATAGTTTAATATTTTCAGGGCTGAGCCCCAGTGACGTAAGTGGTTGAGTGTGGGACTGCGGCCCACGGGCTTGGCGGTTCAAATCCAGCAGCAGCTCTCAGGAGCAGCGCTGGATAGCTCCCGCGACCACCAGAGGGCAGTGATGCCCCCTCCCCAAAAAAACAAACAAAAAACCCCCAATATTTCCAATTGAGGTACTCTAAATTTAATTAATGGATAATCAAACTAGTTATCAGGGAAAGTGGGGAAATGATACACATTTCTTTTATCATGTCATTTGTATTCAGAAGCAAAAGACTGAATAATTTGTCTTTTTTCTGTGGTCAAACAGACTTCTAGTGTATGTAACTGGGTCAGCAACAATGAGCATGGGCCTAACTATAGTTTATGTGACACGCAATCTGATCTTTATCCAAGAATGTAGTGTCGTGGGCAGTACCACAAAAAGCGGAATAACCAGTTCTTTTGAGAATCAGGTGTCCAGGGCTGCACAAAAGGATAATTTAGGATAGATTTTAGTTCAGACCAGGACAAAATCTGAAAGCAAAATATTAGAAAGATTTAGGTAACTGGAAGAAGAAGAAATTGAATGTGGAAATGAATAATTTAAAGATTCAAACTGAACCAATTAAGAGCTGGCTCTAAAGTCAGTCTTTGTATCAATTTTGTGTATCTATAATTACTAACAGGAGCCCTGAGGGCATAGCAGTTACATGTAGGAGTGCTACCAGCAAGGCCAACAGTTTGAAACCACCATCCACTCCTTGGGAGAAAAACAAGACTTTCTTTGCTGTAAAGAATCTCAGAAACTCACAGACCTAGTTCCACCCTGGCCTTTAGGGTTGCTGTGATTGGTATCAATGCTGTGAATGGCATGTGTGTATAACACGAGTAGACCAGACTCACAGCTAGTGGAATTCACTATTGGATTCCAAAGATTGCATTCCACCTGTGCTACTATGGTCACATACAATGAGACGGGGATACACAGAATGGAGTAAAAGCAGGGGTTCTCAACCTTACTAATGCCACAACCTTTTAATACAGCTCCTCATATTGCGGTGACACCATATGTGGGCATATCCGCAAGTGGGCAGATCTGCCTGGAGCTGGATAGAAGAGTGGTGTCGTGATTCCTAACACATCGGGAAATATGTGTTTTCTGATGGTTTTAGGTGACCCCTGTGAAAGGGTCTGTCGACCTCCAAAGGGGTGGCGACCCACAGACCTGCTGAGTAAGAGAGCGGGCACATTGCCCTAAATAACAATTATAGAAATAACAATTATAGGGCCATGCTTCGTGCATTCTTCATAATGGGTGTAAAGTCTGCAAATAAAAGACACTCATGATGTGAAGCCAATGAAGAAAGTGAATTAGCAAGCAAACATCCACAAAGACAGTCAGCTATTCACATGCAATGTCTCCAAATTCCTTCAAACAAGTTTGCATTAATGGTAGCTAAGCAACCACAAAGCCCCTGAGGAGCCCGCAAAATAGACTTCAGGCTAGGAGGGGCCATTCCTGGTGGGAAGATAGTCTTAAAGGTCAGTGAACAGACCTGGAATTATGTATGCTTTTGCTACCTTTTTAAAAATTTTCTTTTCTCTTTTCGTTCATTTATTTTCTTTTTGTTTTTGTCTCCAGTATTGTTAATTTGCCTTCCTATATAAGATAGGCATCGTAGCCAGAGGAGAATGCAATAGGATCCACAGTTCATGTCAAAGATGGTGTAACAACGTGGGAATTAAAATCAACAGTGAGGAAAATATAGAGATTCAGCAGCAATCTAAGAGAGAGGGGTGACTCAGAGGCAGAAGAAGGGCGAGTGTGATGGTGGGGCAAGAGTCAAGTAAAAGGAAACAGAGGACTCATCTAGGAACCACAGCTATAGATAGACTTATAAACTTAGATGCCTACTTGTGTAAATATATTAATTAATTCATAAATATAGAGATATTGGCCTACCTACACATAGTTATATGCAAATACATTGAGGTAATAGACAGACTTTGGACCTTTGCTCAAGTCCTCCCTCAACACAAGAACATTTTGTCCAGTAACCTCGCATTCTGTGAGTCTCACTTTTCTAAGAGAATAGCTGAAGGCAAATTGGGTGCACAAGCAAATATGGTGAAGAAAGCTAATGGTGCCCGGCTATCAAAAGCCATAGTAACTGGCATCATAAAGACCTGAAGTTAAACAAGTAATCATCTAGGAGAAGCAACACTCCCACATGGAAGAAGCACACCAGCCTGTGCCATCATGAGGTGTTGAGGGGATCAAGAAATAGGCATCAGAAGACAACATAAACAAACAAAACATATTGTTGAGAATGAGGGAGGTCGAAGCAGAGACCCAAAACTCATTCCAAAACACAGTGGACATCACCTCAAAAAAGGGTCACAAGAAAGGGATGAGTCAACCAGGGTGCAGTAGGGACCAGATGAAACACACACTATTTCTCTGTTTCCTTGAGTCTTCCTCTCATCCACACACCCACTATCATGGCCCCAGTCCTTCCACTTGGGGCTAGATTGGAGCCTGTTCACAGTACAGGTAAGAGCTCACCACATGGGGATTCCAAGTCAGATATACCCCTCAGGAACAGAAATGGAGTAGTGATACCAGGAGGGTAGGAGTAATATGGGCAGAGGAAGGGAGGGAGAAGGGACTGATTGCAATGATCAACACATAACCACACACACACACACACACGGAGGGAGGGGGTGAACAACAAACCATGAGGGAAGGGAGACAGTGGCCAGTGTAAGATATGAAAACAATAAAAATGTATAATTTATCAAGGGGTCATGAGGGTAGAAGGGGTGGAGGGAGGGAAAAAAGAGCAGCTTCTACCAAGGACTCAAATAGAAAGTAAATGTTTAGAAAATAACGTACAAAAATTTGTACAAATATTTACAACATCTTAGCAACAGATGTACAAATATGCCTGATACAATTGATGTATGAATTGTTATAAGAGCTGTAAGAGCCCTAAATAAAATGATCTTTATAAAAAATTTGCATTATTTAAAACATAATTGTTTTTCATTATTCTTCCATTATTCAAAGATATATGAACACCTCCCCTTTGGGGGAGAAGGGGTCATCTAATGAGTTTTAAAATCACATATTGGGCTGAGCCCCGGTGGCGTAGTGGTTGTGTGCGGGACTGCAGCCCACTGGGACGGAGGTTCTATTCCGACAGTGGGGCTGGGCCTCCTACTCCCACCACCGGAGAGCAGTGATGCCCCCCCAAAAAAAAAACAAAAAATAAAATAAATAAAATAAAATCATATTAATATTGAAATGTCCCAAGAAATTTTAGATACTGTGATGTCCTTATAATTACCAGTCATATCAATATATATTTAATAAACAAATACTGGCAAAGAATGGACATTTAATGGACAAATAGATCTATATGCAAAATACCATACTGGGTGATTATTAATGTGAAAAGATACCAAAAGACAAACATGCTCCCTAACTTCATTGAACCCAAGTACCACATGTCTGCAGAGGTCTTAATCTTTTTAGGAATTGTTGTAATTAGGGATAAAACCAAGATTTTAGAAGTATATGTGACCTAACACAGATAATTTGCTTTACACTAAAATTATATGTACAAAATCAAGACAATAAGTTTTCTTATCCTTTTAAAAGACAAGCTATAATAAAACAGGGTAATAATACTTTAAGAGTTTCAAGTTAATGTTCCTAACATCTGAGATTCCAAAGCACTAAAACTTTGTTCTAATGTTTATTAATTCATGTTTTCCTTTATTTCAAGCTACTTTTGTACTAGACCATAGCTAAAAGATGAATTTCTAAAATTTAATTTGCTGATTGGGCACTACTCAAAAGGAGAAGCAACTGCAAATATTCATTAATAATTAGAACTACTGGGCTGAGCCCCGGTGGCATAGTGGTTATGCATGGGGGTGCGGCCTACTGGGATAGAATTTCGATTCCAGCTCCACGGAGCAAAGGCTGGGCCTCCTACTCCTACCACCTGAGGGCAGTGATGCCAAAAAAAATAATAATAATAATAATTAGAACTACTAATGTATGAAGCATGAATCTAGGGAAACTGGAAGTTATAAAAATTGAAATGGATGCTATTGATTATAAAGCAAGTTTATTTCTGCAAAAAAAATTGAAATGGAGGGTCAAAACATTTTATTTATGCTAGTTTCTTGCTTTTGTTTGTTTGTTTATGCAAATTTGGGGACAATTAGGACAGCAAACCTATCAAGTAAGGATTGTTATCCATTGCAAGCAGAATGGCATCTGAATTGTTTGAAACAGATTGGTTCTCTCCCATTTTGAAGTATGGTCAGAGCAATTTGCTCTCTCTGTGATTTTGTTATCCTTTTCTCTTGATCAAGAAATAGATACAGAGCCTTGGGTAAAAGAGAAAGCATTAGCACTATTTGTTCTTTTCATCAAGAAAGCAAAATATTTCTCAGAAACCTATTTCCCAACAGATTTCCTCTTTCATCCCACTGCTCAGAAATGAGTCACAGGACAATCTACTTTAAAGGCTTCTAACAGGCCTGGCTTCTGAGCATGTGGCTACTCTAATCCTGAATGACTCTGGAGCTCTCTCAGCAAAGAAAGGAGCAGAATGGATAACAAATACGCAACCAAAAATGCCTGAAGTGGTGTTTGTAATCTTGTGAATACCATTTTTATTTTTCCTGCGGCTTACCATTTTCCTCCTTACTGGACCCTTTGTCAGGGTCACGGAGACATCTGTATCCGTGATTTTGATCCACTCGATTGTGGCCTCACAATGCAATTGCCGTCCCCTCCGTAAATAGTGGGTTCTGTTGTCGGACTGCTGACCACAAAGCCAGAGTTTCCAGCGACTCCAGGGAGAGAGATAAAGGTTTTCTACTCCTAAGAAGATTTACAACCTCAGAAATCAAACAGGGCAGTTCTATTTCATCCTATAGATTTCCTGTGAGTCAAAACTGACTGACTCAGTGGCAGTGAGTTTGGTGTTTTGGTTTGGTTATCTAGCTTGAACTTCAGCACTCCAGGGAACACTGCCACCAAAGTTCTGAATGATGATTTTCTTCTTTGTGTCTACACCTTTACTTTCAACCACTTATATCCTCATCATATAAAATGCTTTCTTTGAATCTCAATTTTATTAGTCTTTCCTCTTCTTTCTTCAGCATCATCTCCATTTAACTTTTAACTCTTTTCTTTACCCAACCTAGGCTCCATGGTGTGCACGTGCAAAGATTTTTTTCATTACCGTGCTGAAATTTCTGATTTCTTTACAGTTTGCTGGGCCCATTTCATGAAACTCTAGAATTGCATAGCTCCTTCTCCCTCTATCTTCCTACCCTGCCTTTGGATTATTAGGACTTGGAGGACAAAAATTATCAAGATGTGAGATCAGATCCATGATACAGCTCTACCTAACTTTAGTTGGAAACTCATCATGTCTTTGTAGTCCTTTCAGTCCACACTTACTGTCACCCTTCTGACAGCAACGTGTCAAACATTTACCACTCCCATCAAAGCTCAGATTCCTTCCAGAGATGTCCTTGCCTCCCACTTCATTGAAATCAAAACAAAACGTGTGCTCTCTCCTTGTTTTCTCCAACCAAGGTAGATAGCCCCAAACTACAGACACATCCAATTGTCTTCTGAGTCTCTCCAGTTGAATTTGAATAGCATATCAGAAATATCTTACAGAAACTATTAATATTTTATATAAGTCTTTGTGTTAGTCCGGGTAGACTAAAGAAACAAATTCATAGACATGCATGTGGACATAAGAGAAAGGTTCATATACAAGAGGAATGCGACATTGAGAAAGCATCCCAACCCAGTCCAGTTCAAAGTCTTAAGTGTGATATTAGCCCATATTTCTGATACTAGTCTATAAAATCTCCTTCTGATCCATGAAGCTCACAGGACAGTGGGTGCAGAGTCCAGGCTCTGGCCGGGGCCCCCTTGTGGATCCCCGTTTCCAGGGCTCAGGGACCATCAGCAGTACCCATTGGTGATTGAAACATCTCAGTATTGGCAGGGGTCTTTCTGTGGCTTTTACGGCTTCAGAGGTCTGGTTCCATCAGGGTAAGGCCGTGTGGATTCTCCTCCGGCTCTTCCAGTTCCTCAGATGCTGCCATCTTGTGTTGTCAGTTGAGTGACTCCCAACAACTGGGAAAATGGTCTCTCATCTCCACGAGGGAAATACTGGGAGCCTTCCCAGAAGTCTCAGGAGAAAGTCATGCTCACACAGAGGCCTCATTGGCTACTCATTGGCTATCTCCAGATTGACAGGCTAGACTCCACCCCTACATCCCAATCATGAAATTGACATCAAGCACATGACCACCACAGTCTTATTTTCTCTACTGTTCCCTGGAGAAAGAGATATTTAATTCATCCATAGTACTGAGCACAACAATGATGTTGCAACCACAACACAAAATTCTGAATTGACTCACAAAGACTACTCTTTGCTAAGTGGCTAAGTGGAAAATGCTATTCTTCCCCATTGGTTAGAGATGATTCAGTGCAGTTACAAATGCCCCAAAAATGTGATTTAGAGAAGTCCTGGGACAGGAAATAAGAGCTATAATAACATGCTGGCAGGCGACACTGCATAACAAAGATTGCTGTAATATTAGTCAGAATTAGAGTGAGGCAAATTCATCGAATTTCCTCAGCCCATTGACCATGATGTGCATAGTCTTGCTGTCAGACAGTATTCATTGGAAAGTAATTTGATGCAGATTTAATTAGTCAAAAATTGAGCATATTATCACTTCTTTTCTGTTTTGAACCATTTTTAATTTGTTCTAAGTTTATATTCTGCTCTCTCTTCATTTGAGTTTTTTTGTGTTTTATTTTGTTTTCACTTTGGCATGATTTATTTCTTTGAAATCAAGGAAATGATTAAATCACTTTTTTGGGGAGGGTGGGGGGCCATCACTGCTCTCCGATGGTGGGAGTCGGAGGACCAGCCCCACTGCTGGAATTGAACCTCGGTCCCAGTGGGCTGCAGTCCTGTGCACAACCACTATGCCACCGGGGCTCAGCCCTAAATCACTTTTTTAAAAAAGAAAACCAGGATAGATGAGCCTACAGAAACAGTAATGCATTAATAATTCTTGAGGGATATAACAGAATATAATGGGAGAAAATGGAGAGCTAATAATAATAGGTTCAAAAAGGGAAAAAATATCCCAAAATTGACCGTGGTGATGATTATACAACTTTTTTTTTGGGGGGGGGGGGCAGCAATCACTGCTCTCCGGCGGTGGGAGTAGGAGGCCCAGCCCCACTGCTGGAATTGAACCTCCGTCCCAGTGGGCCACAGTCCCGCGCACAACCACTATGCCACCGGGGCTCAGCCCGATTATTCAACTCTTATTAATATATTTAAATCACTGGGTTGTACATGAATTATGTCAATAAAACTTTTTAAAGAGTGAGGTAGAAAGGACTTGAAGGTTATATATGACAAGACTTCAAAAATCCATGTACAGATGGAATTGAAAGAATATTTTCACGAACTTATTGAAGCCACTTCATATCAAGAACTGAGGGTTTGGTATTTTATCCTATTTGCAGGAGAACTAAGCAAGCTTGTCATAGTTTAATGGATGCTAAAAAAAGACATAAGATTGTGGGTCATAGCAAAATGATCTAATTGCTTATAGCATGATATGGTACCAGTTCAATCACCATTTTCCTGCACTGGTTCCCTAAGCTCCAATCTCCACAGGGAAATATGAACATTAATTCTCAACACTGGGTTATATTGTAGGTCAGGACTCTAAATTTAAGAAATATGATATTTATCTTTTATGAGAGCAAGAAGTATAATTATAAAGAATATAATTAAAGACCATATAAATAAAATAAAAGCATATAAAGAAATATAATTATTAGAATTACCAGAAATATTTTATAGGGGTTCATAAAAAGTATCCTCTAAAATTATCGTTGAAGAGTATACTCTAATTTCCCCATTGTATACGGAAGGCAAAGTTTTATGGATTCTTGGATTATCCAATAGTCATTAATTATAAACTAAATTAATAAATGGGATAATGGTGGTTGCGTGTTGAGCTGCTAACCAGAAGTCCAGCAGTTTGAAACCACCAGCTGCTCCATGGAACAAAGACAAGGCTTCCTACACTGGCAAAGGGTTACAATCTCAGGGCTTGTCCTAGTCTGTCCTAAAGAGTCACTATGTGTCAGAATCTACTTGATGACAATAAGTTTGAACAGTATTTTCAGGTGCAATTCAGTACACATACATAAATTTAACCATACATTGGTAAATAAATAATGTAACCTCCAGCTACATGAAAACTGGAAGCTGGACTATAAACTCTACAAATGGAAGAGCACTGTCTGTTTTCTATCTTGATTGCTTTAGACCAGGGGTCCTCAAACTATGGCCCACGGGCCACATGCGGCCCACCAAGGACATTTATCCCGCCCGCCAGGTGTTTCTGCTGCTGTTACTGTCCTGCCTAGCAGCCGACTCATCCCAGACCTGCAGTGAATTTGTTCACAGCTTTGAGTTTGTTTTTTTTAAACCCTAGTCCCACCCGCCAATGGTCTGATGGACAGTGAACTGGCCTCCTGTTTAAAAGTTTGAGGACAGTATTTGGTGCATGTAGACCAAAACCAAACTTACTGTCCTCAAGTCTATTCTGACTCAGCAATCCTACCGGGCCGGGAGAACGGCCTCTGGAGGTTTCCCAAACTGTACATCTTTATCGGAGCAGAAAGCCTCACCAATCTAAGAGTATGAGCTGGTTGTTTCCCACTGCTGACCATGCATTAGGGCTCCTTTCCCAGGAGGAAAGCAAGAGACATTTACCTAATACACAAGTGAACGGTCTCTAAAATAAGGGAAAGCTGTTTTCCACACTACTCAGGCTAAATCTCAGATTCTGCATTCATGTAGATGACAAAGGACCACCTGTGAAACTACAAATGGAAAAAGGGCTGAATGATGAAGGTCCAGGAAAATCTCACATAAGAAATAATTAGAAACATAAGTCCTTTCACATAAAAGACAGCATTTCTGTGGCGGTCATGTGCTTATGTCAATATCATGATTGAGATGCAGGGGTGGAGTCTAGCCTGTTAATCTGGAGATAGCCATTGAGTAGCCAATGAGGCCTCTGTATGGGCATGGCTTTCTCCTGATGACTTTCTTCTGAGACTTCTGGGAAGTCTGGCGGTATTTCCCTCGTGGAGATGAGAGGCCATCTCCCAGTTGTTGGGAGTCAGCCGCCAAGATGAGGAACTATGGACAAGACAAGATGGCAGGGTCCCATGAGCTGGAGGAGCTGGGGGAGAAGCCACATGGTCTTACCCTGATGGAACCAGACCTCTGAAGCTGGAGAGGCCATGTGGAGACCCCAGCCAGCAGTGAGCTGTTTCTACCACCACTGGGTGCTCTTGATGGACTGTGATGCCTGGAAATGAGGAGCCATGGGGAGACCCCTGCCAGCCCCGGGATTCTGCACCCATTGACCTGTGACTTCGTGAGTCGGAAGGAGATTTTATAGACTGGTATCGGGCATATGGGCTAATATCGGACTTATGACTTTGAACTGGACTGGGTTGGGAAGCTTTCTTAATGTCCCATTCCTCTTGTATATAAACCTTACCCTTATATCCATTTGCGTGTCTGTGAATTTATTTCTCTAGTCTACCCAGACTAACACAATTTCCAAAACTTTAGTCCTGGAATTAGAATCTTCAAAAGGCAAAAATAAATTGACCAAGAGCCACAATCCCCTATCCTCTGTTGTTAAAACACCAACAACAACAACAACCTTTCATGCCATTAAGTTGATTCTGATTCACAGAGACTTTAGGTAGGAGGGAACAAAACAGAGGCTCGTCTTCACATTTAATCTATCTCGTGAGTCCTCTTTTGTTGTTGTTTTTTTGTTCTTGTTTTGTTTTTGGGGCATCACTGCCCTCTGGTGGTGGGAGTAGGAGGCCCAGCCTTTGCTCCGGTGGTGCTGGAATTAAACCTCCATCCCAGTGGGCCGCAGTCCTGAGCACAATCACCACGCCACCGGGGCTCAGCCTCGTGAGTCCTCTTTTTGTCAGAAGGACCTGTCACATTGCTTTCTTTTGTCATAACTGCAAGAGATTCCTTCTGACCCTTAAAGGTTCTGGCTTATTTTACTGCTTTTCAAAAACCTCCTTTGATACTTCTGATCACTACTTAGAGAAAATTCCATTGTTAAAATGATAACCAAAAGCTAAAACAAAAAGTTTTTTTTTTAATAACTAAGAAAAATACATGAAGCTTGAAAGGCCAGTTTGCAAAGATCAGTTTGTTCCTGTCATATTTAATTCTGAGTGTCACAGGCTTTGTCTAAAGGCTACTCAAGATAGCTACATTCCACCTCAAAGTTAATACGGGATTCAGCCTGTTTCCCAAGGCTGGGCAATGTCATGTCTACATAGACATCTGATCTTTTTCCACAAAGTCAAGACATTTCTAAAATGACTGGGCACTTACCATCCTTTCCATTCTAATTTATTAAAAGTAGTCTCTAACAACATATTTGATTTACAACAAATTCTTACTTCCGACTGTTTTCTTTGTTTACATCAGATGATTAGTTTAAACATCTGTAAATTCATATAATGTTTCCAACCCCCAGAGACAAATGTCAGGTTTATAATGATACTGATAATTAAAGGCAGTAATAATTTAAAATATTTTATAAAATATTTTATAAAATATTATAAAATATTACCAACCTATATCAGAACCTACTTCCAGCGGATCATCTGAAAATACTGTAGTAAATTGGGTACTCCCCATGTTGATTTAGTTCATTCAACCAGTATTGATTAGCTACTAAGTGCCAGGAGCATGGCAGTGTAGTATTTACAAGTTGGGCTGGGGTGTGCATGGCCAGCAGTTGGAAAACACTGGCTCAGAGGAAGAAGGCCTGGGCTCTCTGCTCCTGCCTTCAGGGTCTCAGAGACCCACAGGGGTTTGCTATGAGTTACCATTCACGCATTGGCAAGGAGAAGACTAAGGGCCAGCTACTTTCCTAAGCACTGGAGATATAGGCGTGAGCAAAAAAGGCACACTTTTCCTCATTAGTCTATTTTATATCACTGTTAAAAATGAATCAGAGTGTTCTGCATATGGCAATGGTAAGCAGCTTTGAAATATTCTTTTCCATCATCTACATGTAGTTAAGTATGCATGTGAATTCCACGCACACTGTATTTCTGACTATATAAATCGAAGGATCCCTGGTGGACCCCTGGCTTATGCACTGAGCTGTTAATTTCAAAGTCAGTCGTTAAAATCCACCCGCTGCTCCTCAGGAGAAAGACCAGACTCTCCACTCCCATCAAGATTGACAGCCTCAATTATATCATTGTAAAAATGGGGGAGTACAGATTGGGGACCCAAAATCCATCTACAGGGGAAGCGACATCCCCTTACACAAGGGTGGTAGTGAGAAGACCAGCCAGTCAGGGTACATTGTAGCAACAATGAAATATGCAACTTTCTTCTAGTCCCCCCCCCCCACTACCATGATCTGAATTCTATCTTACAAATCCGGTTAGACCAGAGGATGTGCACTGGTACAGGTAGGAATCAGAAACATGGCGAACCCAGGACTGATGGGCCCTTTAGGACCAGTGGGGAGAGTGGCGATACATACAGGGTGGAAGGGAGGTGGAGTCAAAAGGAGGAACCGATTACAATTATCTATATATAACCAACCTCCTCCCTAGGGCTCTCACAGAAGGGAAGTGGGCAAAGGGATAGATGGGACAGTGTATGATATTACAAAATATTAATAATTTATAAATTACCAAGGGCCCATGAGGGAGGGGGGAGCAGGGAGGGAGTGGAAAAAGAAGTAGCTACTTAGGGCTTAAGTAGTAAGAAAATGTTTTGAGAAGGAAGATGGCAACAAATGTACAAATGTGATTTACATACATTGGATGTATGTACAGATTGTGATGAGTTGTATGAGTCTCCAATAAAATGATTTAAAAAAACAAAAAGATTTATAGCCTCAGAGGGGCAGTTCTTTGTTATGTTATGTCAATGAAGTTACCTTAGAGTAAGATGTATTTTAAATCAATTACTTTTTTTTAAGCATTGATATTTTCTTTTGTTTGTTTTTGTTTTTTCAATGATTTTATTGGGGGGCTGTTACAGCTCTTTTTTGGGGGGGAGGGCATCACTGTCCTCTGGTGGAAGTGGGAGGCCCAGCCTTGCTCCTGGAGAGCTGCTGCTGGATTTGACCCGCCAAGTCAGTGGGCCGCAGTCCCGCACTCAACCACTACGCCACCCGGGCTCAGCCTACAGCTCTTATAACATTCCATACATCATCTGTTTCAAGCATATTTGTACATATGTTGCCATCTTCATTTCCAAATATTTTCTACTTAAGCTTCTCTTTCCTCTTCCTTTTTTTTTTAATAAATCATTTTATTGAGGGCTCATTCAACTCCCATCATGATCAATACATACATCAATTGTATGCAGACCTTATTTGCACATTTGTTGCCATCATCACTCTCAAAACATCCTCCCCCAATCACTTTTGCAATATAAAAACGCCCTTCATTCCATGCCAGTTGTCCTCCCTATAGACACGCTCTGAATTAGGGTTGGTTGCAAATATCTCTCAGTTGTCCCATGGCAGACATTTCTTCCCTGGCTTTTTGAATGGTGAAGGGGATCTTCTCCCTCTGATGCATCTCTTATATTTCTGCCTTTATACTAATATTATCTTCTCCTTACCACCTTAGTGTGATTTGTCTTGCAGTTTTCTGTTAGGTTTCCCAGCTATGAGGCACAAGAGGAATGGATGTATAATGATGACAAATGATGCAAGGTGTTGTCAAGAATGCAGGGGTAGGAGGTGGGGAAGGGGAACGGGTGGGGGAGGGAAGGGGGACTGGGGGCAGAGGGGAAGGAGCAGTAGAACTGATTGTGATTGCACAGTTTAGTCTGAAGGCATGGAGCCATGGGGAAGGGGGTTCTAAAATAAGGTAGTCATTGTCCAACCCCCCTTGAAGTGATTGAAAGATTGAATTTGTATGATAGGTTAATTATGTGCCAATAAAACTGTTGGGTTAAAAGGGGGAAAAAAGGACCAATTAGGGAGAGAAGGGAAGAAGTAAAGATGGGTGACGATGCCACAAGCAGATCTCCAAGGGACTCTGAGAAGAATGCTAGAGAAGCAGAGACAAGGATTATCCCCGCCCCCCTCCCCGCTTCCCTCCACCCCACCCCCTCCCACCAGAATAGAGAGAGAGGAAAGATTCAGGGAAGCTTGAGCTGGCCTTCCACTACAGCTGGGGCTAGAGTTCAGACTTCCGGCCTCCTAAACTGTGAGCAAATACATTTCTGTTCATGAAAGCCATCCATTTACAGAGGCTCTGTTATAGCAACACTAAGAGACTAAGAAACAACCCCTGCCATGCAATGGAAGAGTCAATCCTGCCCCTCGCAGCAAATTTAAAATTATGTCAGAGCCATAAGTATATTTTTACAAACAAATGAAATCATTGGAGGGCTGAGCCCCGGTGGTTGAGTGTGGGACTGCGGGCTTGGCTGTTCAAATCCAGCGGCGGCTCTCAGGAGCAGCACTGGTTGGCGCCCACGACCACCAGAGGCAGTGATGCCCACAAAAAAAGAAAAAAATCATTTGTCTGAATAATATCCTTTACAATTTTTTACAAAACTGATAGTTTCAATTTTACTTCAGAGCCACATACATGTACAAAAGAACATACATATGGCTTGAGAGCGGCGGCGGCACTTTGCGACCCCAGGCCTGGCGCATTCCTGCTCACAGTGGCCTTAAACTGATTTCTGAGACTGTAAATCTTTAGAGAAGCACACCATCTCATCTTACTCCTACCGTATGGGTTTGAACCACTGACTTTGCCGTTAAAAGCCTAATGCCTAACCAACAGCATATCAGGCCTCAAAAAAGCCTCAGAAGTTAGCTGTCTGTCTGGCAGGTGCTCTGCAGCTATCCCTAGAGAGCAGTTTGGGCAAGCATCTTTCTGGACTCGGTCCTATCGGGTCCCGGTGAGTCAAAACTGGCTCATTGGCAGTGGATTAGGCCCCTCAAGACACACTTGTTATTTCACTCAATATTTTCAACAACTTTACAACATGTTACAGATAACAGAAAATGTCACACTTTGCTGGACAAGAACAATTCAGTGACGTGAATTAAAGAGCAAGTTTTATTAAAGAGAAAAACAAAGTAGGAAAAAGAAGAAAGGCCTGCACAGGTCAAGAGAGACCAAGTGTCCAGGAGCAGCGCTGGGTAGCTCCCATGGCCACCAGGGGGCAGTGATGCCAAAAAAAAGCAACCAAAAAAAGAGACCAAGTGTTACTCAGGGACCATCCCCATAGAGAGGCGGCCAAGATTGTTAACAGGCTCTGGATTTTATTGGGTTCAATAAACAGACCTATCTCGGCAGCTCTGCAAGCATGTAGTGACAGAAGCAGAATTGTGCATTTGGGCTTCCTATCTGTGCTCATCCTGGGAACAAAGCATAGGGTGTGATCTCCTGGAATACAAGGTTCTGACACCCACAGAGCTGGGCCCAGACATTCAAGGGCGGCCAGTTACTGGAACTCTGTCTCAGCTATAGTTTAAGCTGGCCTAGTTCTAAAATGGTTCCTGTGTGGTAGCAGTTTACCCGTCTGTAACAAAACCACGTCTCTGAGAAGCAATTTGCCCAACTTCCCACAGCCAGCATATGCCATTGTTGGGTTCGAATGTACCAGGGATTGTGACATCAAATTAAAAATGATTCTTAACCAAAACCAAACTCTGCCATAGAGTGAATTATGACTCGCTACACCTTGGGCCACTAACCTCAAAGTCAGTAGTTGGAAACTACCATAGCTTCGGAGAAGAAAAATAAGGCGGGCTACTCCTGAATAGAGTTACAGTCTCAAAGCCCACCCTATGGTCAGTGTGCAGAGGAATGGACGCAGTAGCATAAGCTTAGCATTATCCAAGGGGGCTTCCATTGACCGGGGGAGGGCAGGTTCCTTGATTAAAAATTTGGTCTATGTGGAGCAACAAAGATTTTCATAGAGTGCAAAAATTGTATTGTAATATATTTATTTTAATTTTTAAACGCCACGGGATGTTGTTAAATTGTTAAAAAGCGGGACGTCTGGGGGGGGGGGGGCTGAGCCTCGGTGGCGTAAGCGGTTGAGTGCAGAACTACAGCCCGCAAGCTTGGCGGTTCAAATCCAGCGGGGCTAGGTAGCGCCCACGACCACCAGAGGCAGTGATGGCCACAACAAAACAAAACACACACACACACACACACACACACACACACAGCGGGACGTCTGGTCACCTTATTGTAGAGGAGTATGAAAAAATGGGATTAAAAGAAGATGGAATTTCCCCACGAATTTTTTGAAGCCCCTTCACCACCCCAGGCAGCTACAGAAAACCCCCAACTCTTGGTGTCTAGGACAAAACTTGGAATTGAAAGCCGTACCGAACCTTACACTGCCATGGGGTGACTGCCTTGGGTTTCCCAGTCAGACTTGAATTCATCCCCACGAGTGTCTATTATCCGCCGCCCTAGGTGAATGAGAAGTTTGCACGTTTAAAGTGCGGCACGAATGCGACAGTCGAGATACTTCGAGAGCCAGCACGGGGCGAGCAAGTTCGCGTGAACTCGGGGCGGGCAGGTCAGAAAGGGCAGACGCGCGGGAAGCGGGCCTCCCACGGGCGGGGCGGGACGGAGCGAGGGCCGGGGGGCGGGGCGACGGCCGGGCGGGGCGGGACGGAGCGAGGGCCGGGGGGCGGGGCGACGGGCGGGACGGGGCGGGGACCGCCTCCCGGATTCAGGAAGCGGAAGCTGATGCGCCATCTGGGTCTCGAGGCGGAGCGGGGACGCCGCCGCCGCCGGGACCGCGGCCCGTCACCATGGAAACGCGAGGGCCGGGGCCGGCCTTGAGAGAAGCGCGACCTTTGACCTTCAGCTGAAGCGACGTCAGAGGCGGCAGCCGAAGTCTGGATGGCTGACGGAAGTGAGACGGCGGCGGCGCCGTCTGCGGGGGCTGCGGAGCCGCGGCCGCCAGCTATGGAGGTAATGCAGCGGCGCGCGCGAGCCCGGGCCGGGGCCGGGGACTGACGACCGGTGGTCTCGCTTGGAGCGGTGGCTTTGCAGCGCCTGCGATTGCGAACGCGGGGGGCGGTTCTACGGGAGGGGCACGGGGAGCGCCCTCCTTCCCGCGCGCTTCGCCGCGCGCCCACCGTCCTTCCGCAGTGCCGCTTGGGGCTCCCCGTCCCGGCACAGCCCCGCGACATAGTGTTTCCCCCCGCGACAGCCCTCCGTCATCGGGGAGGGGGGGGGCGGTCATCGCGCAGGCTTCCGTGCCTTTCCTCGCGGGTTAGCAAAAGTTCTTCGGACCCACCTGGGTCTGATTTTGTTCTGCAGGAACCTGTTCAAGATGGGGTGCCCTCACCTGCCAATCCTGGAACTGGCAAGTCTAAGGTGAGTGGAGTGCTTAACAGACTCCTTGAAGAGTGGAAGGGTGATGGATCGGGAAACTTTGGCATAGGAAGTGGGGGTGGTTTACTTCAAAGAAGCACTGTGAGGATTCGCAATTTTAATTTACCTAGTCCACTTCTGTTTCCGTTGGGTAAGTTTCCTGATACTGAAAATGTTGCCTCTTTACTTCCTGCCCCCGCGTTGGCACTGCAGTTCTTCAGACACTCGGCAAAGCAATCTGGTCCCTGTACCTTGGAGTAGACAACCTGTCCCAACTTGGAAATGCTGCATCACCTGGGCTCGTGGGTGGTGTAAAAATTGTATCAATCTATTGCATAAAAAAAATATGTAGCAATTTGTTTCCATAAAGAATAACAGCTGTGAAAACTATCAGTCAGTTCTCTGACCAGAAGGTTGTTGCCATGAATTGGATTTAGTGGCAACAGGTTTTTGGGTTGGTTGTGTAATTGAAACCCAGGGGGGTACAAGTCACTAAGCACTGGGCTGCTTTCCGATAGAGGGGCGATTCACGCTTAGCCAGATGCACTGTGGAAGAATCCTAAGATGGAACTATTGAAAGCCCCCCAGTGCTCAAGTAGAAAGAATGTTTTGAAAATGATGATGGCAACATATGTACTAAAGTGATGGATGGATGGGTGGATGGATGCATTGTGATAAGAGCTGTAAGAGCCCCTGATTAAAAAAAAAAAAAAAGTTCTATGGAGAACTCTGCTGCTCAAATACACAGGGTTGTATCGGTCAGAATCAGTAACAACTGGTCTGTTTTGGGGTTTTAAATAAGTTTAAATTAATTTATAATTTTTAAAGTATGTTTAGTTTGCTTGAAGAATTTCGAATTCCTTATTTTTAGAAAAGCAGAGTATATCCTTTTTGTGATATAATAGCACAAGTTATAACAAATTGGTAACCTAACAATATTTTTCAGCTGGAAACATTGCCCAAGGAAGATCTCATCAAGTTTGCCAAGAAACAGATGATACTGATACAGAAAGCTAAGTCAAGGTGTTCAGGTATTTCACTGAAAACATCTTTACCTTGACCGACAACCTCATCTATCTACAGTTAAATTTATGTATTTGTTTATCTGCTTATTTATGTAATGTGCTGAGGTTCAGGATTTTTTTTCTTTATGAGAATTGTAGGTGCTTCAGATAGAAGTTCTCCCCTTGGCCCCTACTCCCCTGAGTAGTTCAGAGGAGCCCTGGTGGTGTGGAGTGCTTATGAGTTGGCCTGCATGCCTTGAGGTCAGCAGTTCAAAACCACCAGGCTCTTGTTGGGGAGAAAGATGGGCATTCTATTCTTGTCAATAATGACAGTCTAGGAAACTCACATGGACAGCTTTACCCTGTCCTATAGAACTGCTCTGAGTCCGCATTGACTTGATGGCAGTAAGTTTAGGTTGAGTTTCAGGAGAGTAGTTAATTGAAATACTAGCAGCGGAAGACTGAGAGTCCCAAGAAGTAAAAAAAAAAAAAAGAAAACAGGCATCCAATAAAGTAATAACAGTTTCCATTCCTGGGATTTTTACATATTGATATTTGTTGAAGTTGACTGATTCTCTGCCCAGTTTCTTTTTATTTCAAAAAACACATATTTTAGTATTCCTTAATAAATGTGTTTCAGTGGATAAACTCTTGATTTCGATTGACTTGTAATTGTCCTACCTTAAACCCAAGGCATCTCTTCTTCTTCCCCCCCCTCCACCCCCCCCACACCCCCCACCCTCCGCATCATTGCCCTGGTGAGAGTAGGAAGCCAGCCTTGCTCCTGGAGAGCTGCTGCTGGATTTGAACCGTCAACCCTGTGGGCCACAGTCCTGCACACAACCACTGTGCCACCAGGATTCAGCTTGGCACCTTTTCTTTTTACAATTTATTGGCACTTCATCCACAAGTTACACAATTCAGTAATCCAGTCATATCAAGAAGAATTATACCATTATTACCACAATTAATTTTAGAGCAATTTCTTCTTATACTCATTGTTATTTGTGTAATTTTTTAAGTGTGGCAAAAATATTCATAACAAAACATTCTCCATTTCAACAACTTTTACATGTATAATTCAGTGCTAAGACTTTTTTTCTACTAAGAAAGATCAGATTATGTTCTGGGAGGTGAGACCAGCTTGTGAGGAAGATGGTAATTTTATTTGGAAAGGTTTATTAGACTTCAGACATAGATTGCACATCGATAAAAAAAATCTAAAGATTAACATTTGTTCTTGATATGGGCCTAGTTTCCACTTTCAGATTACATGCAGAAAGGATGTTTATAGATTGAATGCTATGATGTCTGGGATTTGCTTTTAAATTACCGGTGGAGTAAGGTGGTGGGCGTGATGATAAGTACAGGTTTGGCCATGTAGTTGCTAAAGCAAGGTGATGGGATGGAGAGATTAATTATAATATCCTCTACTCTGTGTTCTCCATAATAAAAATTTCGAAGTTTCCCAGAATCCAAAGGAACAAGGAAAGGTAATTTTGTTATACAGGTAAAGTTAATACTTTCACAAGGTATTCTAATTTATAGTGATACCCAGAAAGTATTTAATCACTTTAGCCATTGATTTCTGCATTTCTTAAACTTTAATCTTTTTGTTGTTACTTTTTTAGAATTGGAGAAAGAAATTGAAGAACTTAAATCAAAAGCTGTTGCTGGAGGATCCGATGATATCATTAAGGTAATAAACCATTGGGAATATGGGTTTAATTTGCTCTTATTTATTTGGAGGAAAGGAGATGTCTAAAGAGAAAGCAAATTTCCGTATGGCTGTCAGTGTGCAAGAGTGTGGTCTGGTTCCCAGCTGTTGTTCTTCCGTGTGCTCTGTGGCATTGGTTCCGTTTGTTGCCGCTAGGTCACTGTCAAAAGAAAATATTGAATGACCTCAAAGTCCCTTTCTATTTCAAAATTAGCACTATCCTTCTCTCTTCTTCCCACACAGTCTCTAATTATGGTTAAGTCTCTGTCCTGGTTTTTTCATGTGCTCAGAAAACCCAGCCACTCTCATGACTGTGGGGATTGCTCTTGTGAGCTGTCAACCTCTAAATCTGTATCTCTCGTGAGGACTCTGCACCCACATTTCAGAAGTGCCTTTCTGCCTGTTTGCAGGGAAATCTGCACATATTTCCACATCAGCCCTCAAATTCAACATGACCAAATCTCCAGTCATGCCATTGACCCCCTTGACTTCCTGGTTGTGGCAGCAGTCACAGTGTTATGTCGTCGGGCTATAAAGACTCTAATTTCCTTAATCCTGAACTTTGTGTCATGGAGCCCAGGTGGCACAATAGGTAAAGCTGTGGGCTGCTGACCCTGAGAAAAGCATTTCAAACCCAACAGCAGCTCTAAGGCAAGGAAGATAAGGCTGTTTGCTCCCAGATTTCCAGTTCCGGGCTCGGAAACTTTCAGGAGCCGTTTCCCTTTCTCTCCTCTAAGGTCAATAGAAGTCAGAACCTATTTGATGGCTGAGTTCATACATGAGTCAGTCACCAGACACATTTCTTCAGAATGATGCTCCAGCCTACTGTCTCAGTCTCCGTTGCTGAAACACATCACACTTGACTTACTTTAATATTTATTATCCTACTGACTGGGTTCTCTCTTGACAGCTCACAGTTTTTATCTTGTTATTCCCCGCGCAAGAACGTACGATGATTTTTATTATTTCCATACCTTTTTTGCTTGCTGTTCCTCCTTTTTCCCTTTTGCCATATGTCCTTGGGGATTTCTTAAAATTTGGGGTTTTTTTTCTCTAAGCCTTGCAGTAACTTTTTCCTGCATTTTTGTAATACTTAGTATTTGGGTCTTGCTGCAAATTCTTTGATTATTATCTTAGTTACCAACTTGTGAGGAATAGATCATTGCAGAACTCCCAGGGAATTACTAAAAGGTGTCTTTAATTCCAAATATATGTCAAACACTATTATTTTGTCCTTTTTTATCTATATCAGTATATGAAGCCTGAATGGCAATGTGTAAATGCCTTTTGGGTTTGTCATGTACTGATTTGCTTAGTAAGTCTCACTCAGTTCATAGTAATTCTGTTTGTTTCTTTGGCCATTATCTGTTTCCTTAATCAATTATGATCAAAGGACAACCCTGTGGTAGCTTGTTCTGACATTAGTAATCTTGGCTGTGTGGCTGCTCTAACACTTGTGACTTTGGCTAAGCTTCTTTGTTTTCTCTGACTCAGTTCTTTCATCTGTAACATGGAAATAACAATATTTCTCACAGGGTTATTTGCGTTTATATGAGGCTACCAATAAGCAACACTTAAAGCGTGGTCTGTCATGTACTTATGAATAGCTTGTCATCATGATTATGTACTTTTTATGATTCTACAGGGATACATCTATATATATATAATATATATATATGCATGCAAACGTACCTATCTGTACACATGCAAGTTTCAAGAGAGACCTGTTTTGAAAAGACTGAGGCTGAGAATATTGTCTAATTTTGTATCTCATAGCTGTAAGCATCTTGTAATCCTGGAAACTTATTTTTAACAATTCAAGCCCCAAAACTCACTGCGGTCTAGTTCATTCCAACCCTCAGCAACCCAGCAGGACAGAGGCGAACTGCCCACATGGGTTTCCAAGGCTGTGGCCCTCCTTAGGAGTAGAAGCCCACTATGTAACTAGTTACTCCCCATCTGCTCATTATCACCACTCGATGTAGTCTCCCATTTTGTCAGCATTCTTGAAGGTGAAGAAATGTCTCCTAGCTAACCAACTTTACCTTTCAGGCTGTTGATGTAAGATTAAAGACGAGCTCCTGCCCACTCAGTTTTCGGGAAGTCCAGTTTTGGTATATTACAGAGGAATGAAAGCTTTGGTTTCTAATCCTACTAAGTAAGGAGTGATGGGAAGAGGTGGTTTCTGGGTTATTCAGCTGCTACAAGGAACTGTGATGCTCCGTTCTCTACACCTCTTTAAAGCTGAAGAGACTCTTAGTTGTATCTCTTCTTTGGGGAACACGGGAAAGACCTACTGGGGGCTCGAGTACAACATTTTATTCTCTTCATATAATCTTAAAAATCTAACACTCTAGAAGCACAGCAGACTGTGTCATCCTGAGGTGTCGACGGAATCATGTAACAAGCACCAAAAGACTCAAAACAACAATAACATTGTTGAGAATGAAGGCCCAATAACCATCTATAGACAATAGAACATCCCCTCACAGAACGGTCACAAGGAAAGGATGAGTCAACCAGGGTGCAGGATAGCACCGATAAAACACACAGTGTGCCTCTGGTTTTCGGGGGGCTTCCCCACCCCCCACTACATGACACCAGTCCTGCCTTTCAATCCTGGTTAGATTGGAGCGTGTACAGATAGGCGCTCAGGACACATGGAATCCAGGTCAGATAAACCCCTCAGGAGAAGAAATGGGAGGAGCCATTCTAGGAGGGTAGGGGGAAGACGGGGGAACTAATCACAATGCTTAATGCGTAACCCCTCGGACCCCCCAGGGATTATGAACCACAGAACCTTGAATAAAGGAAAACAGCAGTTAGTGTAAGATAAGGAAACAATTTGTAATTTATCAAGGAGTCAGGAGAGTGGGAGGTGGGAGATGAAGAGGAGCTGATATCAAGGGCTCAAAAAAAAAGTAAATGTTTGGAAAATAATGATGGCAGCATATGTACAAAGATGTACATTTGATGTACAGAATGTTATAAGAGTTATAAGACTCCCCCCAATAAAATGATTTTTTAAAAGACAATGTATAGCTTTTATACATTTTAATTACAATTTGCGTTCAGTCTAATATTTTATTGCCACCTGATACAACTTTTAAATAGAGAGATTTTATTATAGAAAACATCGTTTATTGAGGTAACAAAGTAAATTTGTGTGTGGCCTCCAAATGCAAGGGATATAAAAACTGCCTATTAAAATATTGGAACACCAGGCTGAGCCCCGGTGGCTTAAGTGGTTGAGTGCGGCACTGCGGCCTGCAGGCTTGGCAGTTCAAATCCAGCGGCGGCTCTCAGGAGCGGTAGCTCCCATGACCACCAGAGGCAGTGATGCCCAAAAAAACAAGCAAAAAAAAAAGCAAAATAAAAAAATATATATTGGAACACCCAGTGCACCACTCATACTGTTTTCTCTCAAAATTTAATATATACTTTCTAAGTATATATTATATATATATATATATATATATATATACGCCTATTCTTTGCTGCTCTAAGTTTCTGGGACTTTTTTCTTTAAAACTTCAGCTAAGGGCGTGTATAAATGGGTTGTTGGTTGCAGTTGAGTTGGTTCCCACGCATGGTGATTCCATGTGTGCAGGGTGGGGTTGAAAGCAGGGGCTGGTCAAGACTCACTTTTCAGAGCCCGTCATCAGGCCCGTCATCCCAGCCCTCAGTGTAGAGTTGGATTGGCAGGCTTTCTCAGCTCGTCGTCTAGTATTTAACCATTTGCACCACTCATGTACCGCATACAATTAGTTTATTTAGGTTTTCTAATGTTCGTCACTCAGAACTTCATCCTATATGTAATGCAGAAAAGCTAACTTTAAAATCCAGGTATTCTTAGCCCAATATATGCACACGATCTATATAATAATGCCAAAACTCTAAATAATTTATTAAACTACAAAATAATTTCTGACAATTCTCTCCACATGTAAGTCAGCAATATTCATCATGAATTTTAACATGATCACGACTGCAAGCTAAAGCTCTGAGTTCTCTTTAGGAAAAAAAGATTAATAAGAGGAAAAACAAAATATGAATGAGGCTACTTCACATTAGTGGTCTCTTCTCTGCTAGTAAACCTGGGAAATGAGAGATTTTAGGATTTGGCTTTTATAACATAGGAAGAGGCAGGGGCGAGGGAAATGGAGTTGACTACACTAGTTGAATAAGACCATCCTCAGTGCCACAGAACTTCCTTAGTTACCATAGTCTGTTTGGAGCGTTTTTTTTCCCCTCTAATTTTTCTTTATCTTGCTGAGAAATCTCAGCTTTTTATTTTTCAGCCTTTCTATTGAAGTTTCTATTTTTGTTAATTTCATTTCAAAGAGATTGGTGTTAATAGCAGAATATGCTTCTCTTATGATACCTGCCTTCAAGATTGAACATTTTCTATTTTCTGTCCACGGAAATAAATTCTCTTCTGTAATTAGCGTCTCCCTGGGATTTTGTGTGTGTACATGTATTTGCTGCCATTTCCAAACTTTATTTTCCTATCTCTTTTCAAAGTTATTTGGCTTTAGAGATTTCCCCGTAGATATTTGGTGATTTTTTTCTGAGTGAGTCTCTGAAACATTGCATGGGAGCTGCCTGTGTATGAAGGAGGCTTTTATTTAGGGCAGCAGTTCTCAACCTGTGTGTCGCGACCCTGTTTGGGAGTCGAATGACCCTTTCACTGGGGTTGCCTGATTCATAACAGTAGCAAAATGACAGGAGGTAGCAACGAAAATAATTTTATTTAAAAAAAGCAAATAATTTTATGGTGGGGGTGGCCACAACATGAGGAACTGTATTAAAGGGTCAT
>PVJH01019755.1:0-42082 GCA_004026705.1 Nesogale talazaci
ATATTTATAGGATTAGAACTAAGGTAGCGATGGACATTGGGCTTTCATTCAAGTTCTCCCTCAATGCAAGAACACTTTGTTCTATTAGCCTGGCATTACATGATGGCTAAAGATAGATGTGTGCATGAGCAAATGTGATGAATAAAGCTGATGGCACCTGACTATCTGATCTTACAGGCAAGCATGCGACCATCCAGCTCAGGAGCAACAAAACCCACAAGGAGTAAGCACACCAGCCTGTGTGATAACAAGATGTCGAAGGGATCAGCTATCAAGGAACAAAAAAATCACACCATTGTGAATGAGGAGGAGTACAGATTGGGGACCCAAAGACCCTCTGTAGGCAACTGCACATCCCTAACAGAAGGGTCACGAGGAGGAGATGAGCCAGTCAGGGTGCAATATAGCACTGAGGAAACATACAACTTTCTCTTATCCTTTAATGCTTCCTCCACCCCACTCTCATGATCCCAATTCTACCTTACAAATCCAGCTAGACCAGAGGATGCACACTGCTACAGATAGGAAGTGGAAACACAGGGAATCCAGGACAGATGATCCCTTCAGGGCCAGTGGTGAGAGTGGCAATACTGGGAGGGTGGAGGGAAGATGGGGTAGAAAGAGGGAACCGATTATAAGGCTCTACATACATACCTCCTCCCTGGGGTACAGACAACAGGGAGTGGGTGAGGGGAGACACCAGACAGTGTCTGAGACAACAAGATAATAATAATTTATAAACTATCAAGGGTTCATGAGGGAGGGGGAGTAGGGAGGGAGGGGAAAAATGAGGAGTTGATACCAAGGGCTCAAGCAGAAAATGTTTTGTTAATGACGATGGCAATAAATGTACAAACCTGCTTGGCACAACGGATGGATGTATAGATTGTGGTAAGAGTTGTACAAGCCCCCAATAAAATGATTGAAAAAAAATAAAACCCAAAACAAAAGAGTTAGCAGTTTGAACACATCAGCTCCATGAGAGAAAAATCCTAGAAATCGGTTCCCATGAAGATTTTTTATTTAGTCATTTTATTGGGCACTCTTACAGGTACCCTAACATTCCATAGTTGAATCACAACAAGCAGTGTTGTACAATTGCTACCACAATCACTTTCAGAACATTTGCTTTCTTCTTGAGCTCCTTGATATCAATTCCCCTTTACCCTTTCCCCCACCATACTATCATACCCCCCAAGAATATTTATTCCTTGTTTTTCCCCTATAATCAGTTTTTTGGCCATATCTTACACAATCCAATATATCCATTCATATACAATTCTGTTGTTCGATCCCATCAACTGGGGTTATGTAGCCATCAATGCTATCAACGCCTCAACTCCCCCACACCCCTCCCTCTTCCTCAGGGAACCATTACTCGTTACTTTTTCTGATGGGTTATCTATCTTGACTTGGGTATATTGAGAGATCTTTTTTTTACATTGAGAGATCTTAAATAAAAAATAAACGTGCAAATCTAACATGATAAGTGAAGTAAAACAAATAAAAACCATAATAGTAAGAGGTGGAAATATTACTCGAGGATAGTTATGTGGCTCATCAGTGCCATAACACATCCTGGATTTATCATCCCTTCTGTGTGGCCCTTCTGAAAGCGACTGTCCAGTTATCTTACAGCAGGTTCTGGGTCTCCATGACATCCATGGCCCCTCACGTCAACTTGGTTATCTCTTTTTGAACTTCTGATGCTTCTTCTCATTGACATCTCATGATCACACAGGCTGGTGTGCTTCTTCAATGTGGTCTTTGTTGCTTCCCAACTAGATGGCCGCTTGTGTAACTACAAGCCTCATAAGGATTTTTTTTTAAGAGGAAAACAAACAACAAAGCCCCCTTCATGGCCATTTAGTTGTCTATAGGACATCAATCACAGGGTTTCCAAGGCTATGCATCTTTTTGGGAGAAAACAGGCTTATCTCATAGAGAGTAACTGGTGGTTGAACTACCCTGCGACCAGAGCTCTTTTCTGTACAGATTACAGCCTGCAAAGACCACCCTATGGGCAGGTGTACTTCATCACATGGGGTCACTCACTTTCAGAAAAAACTCGACAGGATGACGTCACACGTTGAAGACCCCAGAGAGAGAGAGAGAGAGAGAGAGAGAGAGAGAGAGACCCTTCCCTCAATCAGAGAAGCAGTGTACTGCAGTGCTAATCTCACAAGCTCAAGGGGCACACAACCTTAGGTATGAATTCTAACCCTACTTCTTACCATTTGCCGTTGATATATTTAGGCAAATCTCATAACTTCTCTAACCCTCAGTGTTCTCCTCTGTGAAATGCGAAGAGGCAAGGCCTGGGGACGCCTTGTCGATAGCTCTCAGTCCAAAAAGGCATGACACAGATGCAGCAGCAGTGAACATGGATCCTGCACGGCTTCCCGGTGCTAGGAACCTGCCAGAAAAAGTTGTCTCTGGTTCCTCCTAAGCTAAAAGGAAGAGATTAATTCATCTTCAAAAGTCGTGTTTTAATTAAAAATGACTTTCCTGGGCCTATATCCAGAAAGGGATATCCTGCCAAATGGAAGCATTAACATGGGTTCGTTCTTTGTTTAACTTGTTGCCTCCAATCCGGTTCATGTCTTCAGGACAAACGTAACAAATTATCTTTTGGGGGGCATTGTGGGAGAAGGCAGGCGAGACTGCTCCCAGCAGCAGGAGAAGGCACCTATACACACATGTCCTTGGCACACTGATAGTCACACTGACGGAGCAGATTGACACTGCTGTTCTGGGGCTGGGGGTCTTTGTGACAATTGAGATTTTCCCCTTTCTCACAAAGACAAGTCCTCAGGGGTAAAGACTGATTCTGGCCACTAGTGACAAGGAGCATTTTCTTTCAATCAGGGTTCACATGAGAAAAAGGATGCTCGCCAGGAGGCATTTATAATCGGCAATATCAGCAAGACTTCTAGCTTTGCTTTTGATTTTTGACCTCACTTTCCTATCCAGCCCTTGGTGACCCAAACACGACTAGGACTTTAGACTCCGTCCTTTCAAAGCACACAACACCTTTCACAGGTCACAGCAGAAGAATTCGATAATGGAAACCCCAGTAAGCAAACAGGGTTTCATTACATTAAGCTCACCGGTAGCAGGTTTAATGAACTGACAGACTCCTGAAATGCCCTGGTGAGAAAAGAGACAGGTGATGGCGGGTCCGAGGCTGTGGAATCGATGTTGGTTATAGTTTCGTTCGGATCTCTTGCTTTGAGGGTGCCCACGAACAGTGCCTGGGAGTACCACATATTTACTATTTTAATGCTCTCTGCTTTTGTTATAAAGGCATTCATCTGGCAGGCATGGTTCTGCCTTTGGGGATGAGTTTGATTGAAATTTTGCCCCAGCCACAAACCTCATAGTTCATGTAAATAGTGTTCAGTCACTTGAGCTTTTAAATTGGTCTAAGTCAACAATTCATGTATTTTGACTGGAAAAGTTACCTATACATATAGAATTTCCTTTCCTTTTTTTGGGGAGGGGGGGGAGGGGGGGAGGGCATCACTGCCCTCTGGTGGGAGCAGGTGGCCCAGTCTTGGAGAGCTGCTGCTGGATTTGAACTGCCAGCCTAGTGGGCTCCAGTCCTGTGCACAACCACTGTGCCACCAGAATTTCCTTTTCTTAACAGTATTTAAAATCATATACCGGGCTGAGCCCCGGTGGCGTAGTGGTTGTGCACAGGACTGCGCCCCACTGGGACGGAGGTTCAATTCCAGCAGTGGGGCTGGGCCTCCCACTCCCACCACCGGAGAGCAGTGATGCCCCAAAACAAAACAAAACAAAAAAATCATATACCATTGGTCAAATCAATGATACCATCAATAGGATTACCTTATACCCCATGAAGATAACTTAAAATGTTCTCTGTTGGAAAACGATAATGTATCTCTACAGAGGCACATGTAAAAATAGGTATATGATTGGATTTGGGATTCTCACTTAGCCATAGCTCTAATCTAAAATGAAACTATTTCGTTTGACATGGCCCTCTGTGATACTTGCATTCATGAAGAGGTCACTGATGACAGAGGTGCTATCACAGGGGGCTATAAACAAACTGGCTGGAATCCAGCTATCAGAAAGAGCAGTTTCTGGGATCATAGGGCTTGGTCTTAAAACAAACAGCCATCTCAGTGAGGGGAGTAAACTAAGTCCAAGAAGCATACCAGCCTGTGTGATCCAAGGATTGTAGATAATAAAATCCAAATCTTATGGAGGGAATGCTATCAGCACTTAACTTATGAGGATCTGGTTTGCAAAAAGCTATGGGTGACAGTGCAGTCCCAAATCCAGGTTCCCACCTGATTAAAACTCCAGTGAATTCCCTTTGACCACAGTCCAGGAATGTGAAGAGCCTTTCTAACAGAGCGCAATTATAAAGTCGATTATTGCAGATTTAGTTAGGTTCAAATACCACACCTTATCATTTCATCTCCCTTTTGACACATTTTAAAGTTGTTTCAGTTTTTAATATTTTCTGTCTTCCTTTTGATTGAGGTTTTCCTGTTTTGTCATTGTTGTTGGTTTTGATTGGTTTCTTGCTTGCATTTTGCATAATTTTCTGCTTATGAAATCCAGGATAGGTAAATCTACAGACCCAGTAACTGGAATAATAATTAACTAGGGACAGAGCAGTATGGGAGGGAATGGGAGCTACAACCAGTGTGTTAGAGAGAGAAGAAAATGGTCCAAAATGGATTGCAACGAGGACCACACAACTCTTTAATATGACTGAGCTATTAAATTGTATGTTATGGGCTGAGCCCCAGTGGCGTAGTGGTTGTGCGCGGGACTGCGGCCCACTGGGACGAAGGTTCAATTCCAGCAGTGGGGCTGGGCCTCCTACTCCCACCACCGGAGAGGAGTGATGCCCCGCCCCCCCCCAAAAAAAAAAAATTGTATGTTATGTGAACTATATGCCAATAAAGATATTAAAAAAAGAAAGAAGAGTTCCATTTCTGGTCAGCTTGCGCATTCTACTTTATACATCCAACTTTCATATTTTCAAGAAATGTGAAAAAGATAAGAAAATACTTAAAATATAAACTCTGGTTTTACATGAATCATATCTATTTAATCATAAATTTGTGCACAATAATATATATGTACGTTTTCTCTAAAACTTCATTCTTTAAAGTTAACAAGGTGAGCCCTGGTGGCATAGTGATTGTGTCGGGACTGCGGCCCACAGAGTTGGTGGCTCAAATCCAGCAGCGGCTCTCTAGGAACAAGACTTGCCCTCCTATTCCCACCAGGGAGCAGTGATAGCCGCCCCCCGCCCACACACACAAATACACATAAAGTTAACAAGGAATTTTGAGGGGGAAAAAAGAGTGGATACCAAGGGCTCAATAAAAAGTAAATGTCTAGAAAGTAACATAGCGAGTTGAGTCCCAGTGGTGTAGTGGTTGAGTGCGGGACTGCGGCCCATTGGCTTGGCGGTTCAAATCCAGCAGCAGCTCTCCTGGAGCAAGGCTGGACCTCCCACAACCACCAGAGGGCAGTGATGAAAATAAAAAAAGAACAGATATGCTTGATACACTTGATATATGGATTGTTATAAGAGCTGTAAGAGCCCCCAATAAAATGACCTTTTAAAAAAAAGTTAAGGAGACGCTGGACAAGGTTAAGATATAACAAAATAATAATTTACAAATTATCAAGGGTTTCATGGCAGGGAGCACCGAAAGGGAGGGGAAAAATGAGAAGCTGATACCAAGAGTTCAAGAAAGAAAATGTTTTGAGAATGATGATGGCAACCAATGTACAAATGTGCTTCACACAATGGATGGATGGATAGATTGTGATAAGAGCTGTAAAAGGCCTCAATAAAATGATTTTCAAAGAAGCTAAGGAATTCCAATGAAGACATAAGATGGCCTCTCCTGCTGGCTCTCTGTTCCCTTCCATTGAAGAGAAGATGGTAGGCCCAATTCATGCTGCTTCTTGCAGGGAATCTTTCACACTAAACTAACTGACCTAATTGGGCTGTTTTTCTTCTTTGCTGCTTTTATGCCGTTCTTTCCCAAAAAGACAAGACCCAGAATGGTCTCTGCTAGTGTGGTCGGGCAGTTCTTTCCGGTACCTTGTTCTCACTTGCTCAAAGAACTTGACTCAGCCCCAGGCCATAGTCTGTGAGGGAGCTCTAACCAGATCCGGGGCAGTGAAACGAAGCTCAGCTTTAGAACCTGGCTTGATAACTGATGGCCTACCTGGCTCTCTGACTCCTGCCACTTGTCTGCTCCTGGTTCCTGATGGCTCCTCTGCCTTTTTTTTTCTTAATAATAATTATAGCTATCATTTATTGAATTTTTGACTACCTGCTGGACACTTTTCTAAAGATGCTACATGGATAGTTCTTTTTTTTTTCCCCAATCAGGGACTCATACAACTCTTATCACAATGCAAACATACATCCATTGTATGCAAAGCACATTTGTACAATTGCTGCCATCATCATTCTCAAAACATTTAGCTCCTCATATTTGCCCTTCCTCCCCATTGTCCCCTCTCTCATGAAACCTTGATAATTTACAAATTATTATTATTTTGTCATCTCGTATACTGCCCGATGTCTTCCTTCACGCCCTTTTCTGTTGTCCATCTCCCAGGGAGGACACTACATGTAGGGCCTTATAATCAGCTCCCCTTTTCTACCCCAGCTTCCCTCCATCTTCCCCATATTGCCTCTCTCACAACTGGTCCTGAAGGGATCATCTGTTGGAGATCCCCCATGTGTCCGGTACCTATCTGTACCAGTGTACATTCCCTGGTCTAGTCGGGTTTGTAAGGTTGAAAGTAGTGGATGAGAGTGTGTGCATGTGTGTGTGTGTGTGTGTGTGGAGAAGCCTTTAAGAACTAGAGGAAAGTTGTATATTTCATCGTTGCTACATTGCACCCTAACTACTTTATCTCCTTCCCGTAACCCTTCTTTATGGGGCTGTTGTTGCACCTACAGATGGCCCTTGGATCCCCAATCTGTACTCCCCCTCATTTATTTTTTTAATTTTTTCCCCTCATTTATAATGATATGATTTTTAATTCTTTGATGCCTGCCACCTGATCCCTTTGACACCTCGTGGTCACACAGGCTGGTGTGCTTCTTCCATATGGGCTTTGTTATTTCTGAACTAGATGGCTGCTTGTTTACTTTCAAGTCATTAAGACCCCAGATGCTATATCTTTAATAGCTGGGGCCCATCAGCTTTCTTCATCACCTTTGCTTATGCACACATTTGTCTTCAGTGATTGTGTCAGGAAAGCGGGCATCATGGAATGCCAATTTAATAGGACAAAGTGTTCTTGCATTGAGGGAGCACTTGGAGTGGAGGTCCAACATCCATCCGCTGCCTTAATACTAACCCTGTAAGTATATGCACATAGATCTATTTTCCTATCATCATATATATTTACCTATGCACATGCCTATATTTAGACCTCTATAAATGCCCTTTGGTTCCTCCCCCCCCCCCCCCCCCAGTTCTTTCTCTATTTCCTTTTACTTTCCTCTTGTTCCACTATCATGCTCAGCCTCCATTTGGGTTTTAGCAATTCCTGTTACATTACTCTTGATCATTCTGAATCAGGCCTCTCATACCCACCATGACACTGATTTTAGATCACTTGTTTTTCCCTTATCCCTGGACATTCTTTTTGTGTGTGTTTGTCATAGTTTTGTTTTCTTTTGTCCCTTCATCTAGTGATATCTTGGGATTTGTTTGTACATATCTTTATCTCTGCAAGTCTATCTAGATAAAATAGGCTGGATGAACAGTCTGGAGGAGAAAACAATGGGACTAGTGGTTCCAGGGGGGCCATGGAAGATGGGGAGGTGGGGAAAAGGAGGTGGTGTCGACCAATCTAGGGATACAGGAAAAACAAGTGACCACTGACTCTTTAAACTTCTTGCCCACAATCTTCCCACCGCAAGATCAGAGCCTAAGGGCAAACTCCCTATGTTTTCACCAGAACAGGCCTGGCGTTGGGTGAGTGTGCCACGCAGTGTTCAATAGTTGAATTCAACCTTAAAAAAAAAAAAAAGATCTATGACCTCTTTGTAGGAGATCAGCTCTGTGTTCAGCATCCACCAGCCCTCGACTACCCACGTTTGGAGGCTCTGTGAAACCCTCAAGCGCGGAAGTGGGGCAATGGTGGGCTGGACCGATAGCCAAGGTCCTGGGAGAATCCTGCCCTTCAAAATTGCTGTTTTGTGCCGCTGAGCGACACTCTAGGCTGGAGTAGAACTGCCCAAGGGGCTTCTGAGGTGGACTCTTTTTTTTTTTTTTTTTTTTTTAGGCATCACTGCCCTGGTGGTGGGAGTAGGAGGCTCAGCCTTTGCTCCTGTGAGCGGGAATTGAACCTCCGTCCCAGTGGGTCGCAGTCCCGCGCACAACCACTACGCCACCGGGGCTCAGCCCGAGGTGGACTCTTTAAGGACTGCCATCTGTCTCCGTCAGCCTGGATGGTGTGTTCCTGCAACTGCACAACTTTTGGTTCGAGCCACATGCTTAACCACTGCACAGGACCCTGATTTCAAGGTGAAAACAGAGCACAAACCTAGACCCTGCCGTGGAGGCAATTCTGACTCAGCAAGCCTGCAGCCCAGGGCGGACCTGGATTCGGAGTGAGGTGTGTTAAATGAGAGTTCAAATGGAAATGAAGAGAGAGAAAGGGAGGGGGGGACAGTAAGATGATTTTGTTTGTTTGTTTGTAGTGTAGAGCCTGTAGATTTATCTTTCTTCCTCTACCTTTCTCTTTGAACTGAAGAGCTTACTTTGCTGCCAGGGTTGTGGGAGCATCTCTGAGTACCCTATATATTTGAGTATAAGGCCAGGATCAGAGAGGCGGGGGTTCGGAGAACACCAAACCAAGAACGCATCTCAGTGGTTTTGTACTCGAGGATAAGGAGACCTACTAAGTGAAAAGGGGTACAAAACAGCGGAGATGCATTCTTGGCTTGGTGTCATTAGGCATGAAAGTTGGGGTTCTCACTCAGGCAGTGGGTTCTGAAGCAAGAAGAAAAGCAGAGACTCTAGGACAGTGTTTCTCAACCTTTCTCATGCTGCCACCCTTTCATGTAGTTCCTCATGTGGTGGTGCGCCCCCCCAACCATAACATTATTTCATTGCTCCTCCATCACTGTAATTTTGCTACTGTTATGAATTGGGTGACCCCTATGAAAGGCTGTTGACCTCTTCCCAAAGGGGTCGAGATCCACAGGTTGAGAACCGCTGCTGTAGGAGTTCTCTTATCTCCAGCACTGACTGACTTTAAACAAGTCATCCTCTATGCTTTACCTCTATTTCCTCATGTTAAAAAAAAAAAAAAAGCCAAAACAAAGACTAGGGCAAGGGGAGGAGCAAAGCGCATGTACTGTACCGTGTGGCACACGCTGCATAAGAGCACCCCTGTAATTCACGAGGCGCACTGCAGCACCTGCTCGACAAAAGTCAATACGACTTCCCCCTGGCTCGCTTCAGCACTTTAGCTGGGCCACACGAAGTCCATCCCTGTCAATACTTCCTGTCAACTCAGGTACCAAGCACCGCTGCTTGGCTCCGTCTGCAAGCAGGAAAGGGCTTCCACTTCTGACTCAAATTCTAAAAGTGCAGAAACCAAGACTCTCAAAGGGTGGGTCAGGGAGGAGGGGGGTGAAGGAGTTACGCGAGTGGTCAACAGTATGCTGGCAAACCTCCAAGTTGTCATGTTAACATTCGACGAAACATGGAAATGATGCTCATCCCTGCAAAAGGGTCTGGGGGCTGTCGAGATGAGACGGAAGCAATGAACACACCTCCAGCTAGAAGATTCAGAAACCTACAGGGCAGATTTTAGTATACATCTCACCTATTTAATAAAATAGTTCATCCACTTGAGAGTTTAAATAAAGAAAACCAGGGATCACCTTTTATGTATTTATACTATTAGAAATATAACCCAAAGAAGCAGGAAACGAGAAACCCAGAATTCAAGCTTTTACTTGATACTGGTCTATGAAAGGCCCCCAAATGTGAGTCCTGTATCGAGGGACCAGAGTCTTTCCCCATAGAGGCCGTTCTAACTCTTCCTCAAGAGGACAGATCGTTGTGAGCTCCACTAGGATCTCCGCGGAGTGATAAGAAGCCTGGTAATAATGTTAGGTCCGCAGCATGGAGAGTGTTGGCCACAAAGGCAGACAGTTAATTCTACTAAAACGGCCGGGTTCCCCTGCCAGTGCTATTCTCAGATGAGGTCATGTCCGTGGCTCTTATCTCGCCTGGTGAGCTTTAATGTCATTCTCCGCTGGCTCCGAGGGACCTGCGGCACCGACTCACCTTTCCTAATGTGTGCGGCTTCCAGGCCCCGCAACACTGCAATTAGGGACCTCTGGTTTTTGAAGCGGTTAAGAAATGAATCCCACATGTTCCTTCTTTCTCTTTTCCCTGGACTATCCTTGGAGCCTTTTGTCCCCAGCCCAGAAAATGTAGAGATCAGCAGATTTCTGGTGTTTAAGGTCATGCTATAGAAACAGTCTGGGGCTTGATATATTTATGGAAACATTTTTCAAAGAAGTCAAAATGTATAATTCAAGAATATGTTCTGTGAAAGAATTTGTTTTCTGGTTACAAATGATTTCCTGCTTTGGGGGATGGGGGGCGGGGAAAAACAACAAAAAGCCCCAACCAAAACAACAATTTCATATTTACTTAGCTGGCTCCTCAAGGTCCCTTAGAGATTATCATTCCTTTCAGTCCCCGGAATCTCTTTGCCAGGTGCAGACTCTGAATGATTCCAAAGGTAACGTTCTGTGGAGGAGGCGTCTTTAACTGTAAGCAGGAGAGAAAAGCTGGCCCAGGAAGAACACGGGGAGACACACGTGGGAGCGCACAAAGGAGACCCCGGAGGGACACACAGAGTCTTGCTGCCGCCCTCTAACTGCCGAGTTGTTTTTAACCCGGGCAGAGCAACCTTCAGGCACGCGCGCCATGTGACAAACACAAACAAGAGCCAGCACCCCTCCGTGTGTTCCTCAAAGAGCCCTTCTTTCTCACAAAGCCTTCAGAACAAGAACAGCCGCAACCTCTGCGCAGCCGGAGCAGGTGGGCCCTCCCTGGCTCTCGCGTCTCACGTGCTACGTGGCAGGAGCAAACCTTGGAGACCAAAGGCGGCCCCGCGGGAAATCGAAAGGTGGTTCTGTTGCTGGGCAGGCTGGCAAAGCACCGGCCACACCTTCGAGGGGGCGGGCGGGTGGGCACTCTGAGAGCAGGCCTGCCTCATTTTACCCGGCTTTGCTTGATTGCACTCTGCATGTTATCTGTTTTTTACAATCTGAAGGTTTGTGGCAGCCCCTCGGGCCAAGCAAGGCCACTGGCGCCTCGCTTCCAACAGCACGTGGTCACTTTGTGTCTCTGCGGGTTGTTCACGCAACGCTCCCAACTTCTTCACACTGCTGTTGCACACTTAGTAGACGGCAGTGTGCAGCGGGGCATGAAAATTTCACATGACTCCCTTTACTGCGAGAGAGGCTTTATGGCAGTGGTCTGAAATGGAAGCCGGCATGATCTTGGAGGGAAAAGAACCAATAAGCCATCCTGACTAGACCCCCCGAGTGGATCGCCAGCAGCGAAGCTCTGATGGCGCCGTCCAACCTCGGCAACCCACACCGGCCTTCTCGCTTGGCGATCCGTCTGTGGCTCACACTAGGAAAAGTCTGCTCTGCGCCACTTATTTGTACCAACTCTGCCCTGTCACAACACAGAATTAGGAAAGCTGAGTACACAGGCACCTTCGTGTCGTAGTGGTCCCTCTTTAAACAAGGGAACCCCACCCCGCCCCATAGGCACAGGAATATAGTGAGGATTCAAGCGAGGTGAGCACTGTAGAAGAATTTATAGTGGAGAAGCCATCAAAGACCCCTGAGAGCAGACCAGATGATCCTAAAGTACAGCCTGGGGCCACGCAGTCCTTCCTGGAAGTCCACTTGTCAACTATCTTCAAAGCGATCCTAAGACTTGAGCCTCCTCTTTCACACCCATTCTCATGAGTGCACAGTGATGGTTTCTAGAGACTACCTGATAAGTGATGATGCTATCACTGGAATATGTGGTTCTGAAGTTTACTCTTAAATTTCTTCCATTTAAATTTATAATTAAGTGTGTGTTGATAGCTTCTGGGGGTTTAAGATACAATTTTAAGGTCATACAGATGCTCTGTGATCAGACTGAGAACTGCCAATTTAGAACTTTAATCCAACCCCCTCTTGGCAGTTCTCAGAAGGCGTGCCTTAGTCTACACTGAGCCCTGAAGCATCTTTTCTCTGCTTTCAGGTCCATTTCTTTGGAAAGCATTCCCTGACTCCCCCAAGACAGTTCAAGAGGCCCTACTGGTTTATAGCACACTGTATTGAGAGAGCCAATCTCCTACTTGTTTTTTCAACTACTCATCTTTTGGTTTCTTTTGGCAAGGGTTGATTTAGTCACTGTTTTGTCTGTGTCGCAGTGGGATATACTAGGCACCCAGTTTTTGTTGAATATAGAAAGCCAGCAAAGGATGAAGGCAAGAAGATAGAGCTATCTTGTAGCCATCTTTCCCCGCCCCCGCCTCCCAAGGGAAGCTACTAGAAAGATTAGATTCATTAAAATAAAGGTTCATTATATTATGACACTAAAACGCAACAGTAAGACTCAGTGCCATCGAGGTTGATGTCGACTCATAGTGACCCATGGGACGGGAGAGAACTGCCCCTGGGGGTTTCTGAGCCTGTAACACGTCACAGAATAGAAAGATGCATCCTCTTTCTCAAAGTGCGGCTGGGAGCTTCAAACTACTCACCTTGAGGATAGCCTCTCAAAGGGTAACCCACTATACCACGAGGGCACCTGCCACTCACTGTTGTAATTTCTGTGAATGAATGCATTTACCCTTCATCGTACACCCATCAGCCATCTGAACAATGAAGAGACCCATGTGCACGTCTCTAAAAACCACGCATGGGTAATCAGATTCCAAAGTCCTGGGCCAGTCATCCCTTGTGTCAGCAGCACGAACCCGGGCTCATCACCCGCAGGAGGAGGTCAAGGCCATCTCTCAACTCTGCTCCCTATCAGGAACCCCCCCCCACCCCCGCCCTGAGCAGCTCACGCAGCCGCACCCACAATAGATCCTCTCACCAGTCCCACCTGTCATCAAGTTTAATTAGGCTTTAGAAAGAGCAACTCCAATAAGCAGTCTATTATCTCATTCAACTGCTGGACTTTAGTCTCTTCTAGAACAAATGTGAAGTGAAAATAATGAACATGTCTATTTATTCAAAATAAAGAGCATCTTCTGCACTACCTCAAAGAGATCAAATCAATAACAGCAACTCGAAGGCGTGGCGGGAAAGCAGTTTACGTGGATGGGAAGAACAACTGAGGGCGAGAGGACGGGAAAGGTGGCCCACCCGGAGGAATGGAGTCAGTGGCACTAACTGGCATGTGTGCACTGTTGAAAGGATGCATGTTTTGATGTTGGTATTCTCAAGAAAAACAACAAAATTAGTAAAATGTATCTTCTGCGGCACAGAGAACAACAGCAGAGCCAG
Organism: Nesogale talazaci; assembly: GCA_004026705.1. Lineage (NCBI taxonomy): Eukaryota > Metazoa > Chordata > Mammalia > Afrosoricida > Tenrecidae > Nesogale > Nesogale talazaci. Next base: position 13,583 of record PVJH01019755.1, read on the forward strand.
GTTGGTATTTCCAGCAGACGGACTATGGTTTGGGCCGCTGAGTTAAGCCCTCCCTGGAATGTGCAAGAGGTAGGTTTCGGGGTCAACTCTTTCCCATGGAATGTTCACACCTTTTTCCCTAATAAGGAGTGACCCGCAATAATCTCCAGGCCTACTTAATGGAAAAGGGGTGGGGGGGGGGGACATCCAATTATATCTGGTTGGGAGAGGTGAGTATTAAAGAAAGAAAATATGCTGTTGAAAAGATTGGGTTTGGGGCAGAAGACGAGCCGTCAGAGTCACAGCATGACACTGCTGATGTTTGTGAAGAAGGGAGTGTGCCTGCAATCCTGCTGCAGTGCAGGTCAGAGGTCCGGGACCCAGCTCCGACAGGCAGCAGTGTCCAAAAGCCCTCAAAGTTCTCTCTCTGGAAGATTACTTACCTGGAGAAGCGCCCCGTGAATATGGTTTTGCCGGAAACACTGGTCAGTGTGCTCAGGGAGTCTGGCCAACAGGGTCCGGACGGTTCTTGGGATTTGGTCAGTCATAACGAATGGCACCAAGGCACGAGCTGCCATTTCACGGGACCGGTAGACAGGTGAGCAACCACACCTGGGAAGAAACAAAAACAAAGGACCATTCCAAACTCTTCGTTACACTTGTGTCATTGCCTAAGCTGGTGTTATGTAGGTCCGCTCCTTATTCCAGGCGATGTTTGTTGTACTTTTGTTCCTTCTCCAGGGGTCTTGGCTGCTGTTACATACATCCAAACATCATCAACAGCTATCATTCTTATCATAGGGATTAATGCTAATAGGCTTTGAGACTAAGACAATAAAAAAGGTAATAGCAAAAAGGACTTATACTTCTGTGATCAAACAACTATTTATTGGGCACTAATATTAACCACCGATGGGGTCTAGGTTATAGCACTTGCTTGGTGGTTTGAACACCCCAGGCATTGCACAGGGAAGAGTGAGAACCACATCCTGGTAAACGTCACAAAAAATCAACTGTCACCAATTTCTTTTCTTTTCTTTTTTTTTTTAGGCATCACTGTCCTCAGGTGGTGGGAGTAGGAGGCCCAGCCTTTGCTCCGCGGACCTGGAATCGAACCTTCATCCCAGTGGGCCGCAGTCCCGTGCACAACCACTATGCCCCCGGGGCTCAGCCCCTGTCACCAATTTCTTTCTTTTTTTCTTTTTTAGGCATCACTGCCCTCTGGTAGGAGTGGGATCTGTCACCAATTTCTTTGAGGGTCTTACCCTGGCTTGCAAGGGCAGAGGTGCAAATGAAGAGATGGCTAAAGGCACATGGAAATGGTGTGTTTGTGGCGATAAATGAATCTTGACATCATGGAGACAGGCTCCCGGAGGAGGAGGCGGCTGTGGGTGGTGATATTCAGAATGCTCAAACTCAGAGAGTAAGCAGGATCCAAGGGGGCTACAAGAAGCCTGGAAATTATTCCAAGCACTACTCCGGGCAGCAATAGAACACTGGGGAAGACATGTTTAAGGTATGTTCGAAAGGCAATGGGAAGATGCACCTGGTTGAAACAGAGGCTGATGAACAACAGTGAACACCCAATGGATCGAGCCAGACTGAGCGGTGCCACAAAGAGAAGACCACATGGTTTGGGCTTATTGTGCAAAAAGAACCATCAACAAACCCTTGACCCTGGGCTGACTCACACCCAAAGAGCTTGAATATAGCCTGCTCTTAAATATGAGAAATTCATGGCCGAGTGGCATTTTGAGATTTGACAGAGGTCATTGGAAAGACGGGTTGTCCAAGGGTCTCTTGACGCTGTAAACATTCAGAACCCAAGAGTCCATAAGCATTCTTTTCAAACTGTGCACTTGCACGGCTGCATAGAGACAGGGGGCCCCCTATCTGAAAGTAGAGTACATTTGCACAAGCTTTCGTACTTCCAAATAGTGTGAAACAAAAAAGCACCTGACATTAAGATATATTGAGAAATCTTTTGTGTTCTCAGGCCCAAACAGCAATCTAATGCAACCAAATAATACACAAAACCTAAAATACCACGAACATGCAGTGTTCCCCGATAAGGGGCAGAGATAAGGCAGCTCGGTGCTGACTGCCCTTTCCAGGACAGGAGTGGGTTGACCACATTGAAGGTGTCCACTGCCTCCTTGCTAGTTTTACATTCCACCATTCTTCCCTAACAGTGAAAATCCTCTTCAAGTTCTTTATACACATGCAAAAGCGTATAAAGCAAGCTTTTGGAAAGCGGGGGTTACCACCCGTATGGGATCGTCTGAGATGGTTGTTCAACATGATAGGTTCTAGCTTATGAACGTTCTTGACTACTTTTCAAGACTGGATGACCTTTGGTCAGATTTGGTAAAGTGGGACAGGGGAAAAGATTACTAAAAAAAAAAAAAAGCCCTTGGCTCTCCATTCCCTCTCTTGATTCCGCCCCCCACCCCCACCCCCACCCCCACCCCCCCAAAAAAAGCCAGCAGTGTTCTAGGTACTGGCATTTAGGGCATGAAAGAATTTCTGGTAAGATCTGAACCATTATCAGTATTTGGCCTTTAGGATTAGTAAAGACCAAGTCCAGTAACTGAAGTGTTTTAATGCTGTAGCTTATCACCAGCATTTATCGCAGTATGAAAATAAATACACAATTTCTGTGCAGATGCAGTGATACAAGCAGAATTTCCAAGTGAGGGTAAGACAGAGGGTGTGCTATTTCGCCCCTAAGACGCTTAGCCCATCAGCGCGAGCGCGTCCTTCGTGCAGGATGTCAAAGAGCTAAGTTTACACCACTCCACGGGAAGACAGCGCGGGCTCAGGTTACAGGAGGTAGCTAGAGATTTCCCAAAGGACAGTGACTTTTCTAACAGGTCATTCATTTTCTCTCAGACTTAGTTTTCCTGTGAGATGATTAAACGTTGAATCCTTAATGGAACAATATAGTGAAATGTTTGCTTTGGCCTAGGGGAGGCGAATGGGAAAACTCCACTGGACAGAGAAAAGGAGATACTTGCAAAATGCTTTGAGATTTCATTTGTGAGTGAGACCAACTCCTCAGGCTCATTTGTCCTAAACTTCCCCAGTCTGTCCAACCCCTCACCCCTCCAATCCATACACTTTGTGTTAGAGTATGTTTTATGTTACCAAAAGGGCTCGTGTATATAAATGTTTCTTTTCAAATACAAATAACTCTGACATGGTTACAGATGTTTAGTTTCCAATTAGCAGTAACTGTACACTAAAGAATGCCCCTTCGTTTGCTCCTGACCTTTTGCAAACGATGATTTCCCAAAGGAATCTGGCATCCTTACAAGAGAAAGAATGGAAAATGGGAACAGTGCCAAAGGGTTCTACTTTCGGATACCTTGTACTCAAGCGCTTTCCAAACACATACAAGCAGGTAAAATGGAAAACGAAAGCCCCCCTTGGGAGATGAGTGCCATTACACAGGGAGAAGCAGGCGGCCTGTTTCTAAAGTGACATTTCATTACGTAACAGTCACTATCGAGGAATGACTCAGTGTAGTTTCAAACTCCATTCTATTACAAATTGTCCAAACAGACTATAGACAACATGAAAATACATGAATATCCATTAAGAAAATAATTGTTTCTGAGTTATTGTTTTGTCAGCTATTAGGCCTAAGGGGACGCTGATAAGAAATGTAGCTTTTGTGCTGGCTGTATGCAGGCTGGCACACAAGAAGGCACACATACAGCCTTGGCAGCCGAAGAGAAATCCGTGTGATGCTAAAATCCATCCTTCCTCTTCGAGCCTTCCAGATGGGCTCAATAAATATCCCCAATTCAGTTGAGATGGTCTTTGGGAACATAATAAAACCTAATTGTTAGACATGTAACTTCGTAGATAAGGCCCTGTAGCCTCTCTGAGCCTCAGAGAGACGCTGGTGGTGATAATCTCTATCTGCTCAATCCCCTAAGGTGACATCTATGAGGACACCCCCAAACTGATGCTTTGTATGCACAACATTATTAACGGTGCCTCCAGGCTGTGGCTCTCAGCAAGGTCTGTGGGCTGCAGCCTTCTCCACAGTAGAAAGAAAGGGCTCTCTACCAACGTCGACAGTTACAGCCGTGAAAACTCACAAGGGCCGTTCATCGGTCCTATGGCCTCTCCATGAGTTGGCATCGCCTCCGTGGCCGTGGGTGGTACCAAGTACTCAGCACTTGTCTGTGTGGTGTCCGGTGAAGGCTTGTGTGCTGCTGGAAGTTAGGCCACTGTGCCTTCAAAGACCAGGAGGATTCCTCGAAGTGAATGGCTTTCAGCAGAACTTCCAGACTAACTCCAGACTGTACAGAAGGAAGAGGATGCTCAGCCCCCCCCAAATTAAAAAAAAATTTTTTTTATTGGGAGCTCTTACAGCTATTATAACATTCAGCAAATCATCTGTATCAAGCACATTTGCACACATGTTGCCACATTCATTTCCAAACATTTTCCACTTGAGCCCTTGGTATAAACTCCTCCTAAAAAAAAAACAAAAAACTCTTCTTTCCCCTCCCACCCTTTTTTTTTGGGGGGGGGGTGTCAATCACTGCCCTCAGGTGGTGGGAGTAGAAGGCCCAGCCTTTGCTCCGTGGAGCTGGAATCGAACCTCCATCCCAGTGGGCTGCAGTCCCGCGCACATGCACTACTCCACCGGGCCCACCCTTTTTTTTAAATGAATCATTTTATTGGGTACTCATAAACCTCCCCTCATAATCCATACACACATCAATTGTATGCAGATCTCATTTGCACACTTGTTGCCATCATCACTCTCAAAACATTCTCTCTCCACTTAGGCCCCCAGTTTCACCTCCCCATATTTCCCTTCCTCCCTACCCCCCCCCAAGGAATCTTTAATAATTTACAAATTGCTATTTCATAGAGTACACTGTCCAATGTGTCCCTTTAATCACTTCCTTATTGGCCATGCCCCAGAAATTGGTTCCCTCTTTCTACTCCACCATCCCTCCACCCTCCCAGTCTCACCACTCCCATTACTCATCCTGAGGGAACATTTATCCTAAATTCCCCATGTTTCCGACTCCAGTGTACCTCCCCTGTTGTAGTTGGACTTGTCTGGTAGAACCGGGAGCATGATAGTAGGTGTGAGGAAGCATTTGAAACTAGAGGAAAGACAATCCCCCCCAATTTTTTTGGACAGTATCAACCCATTGTCAGATACTGAAAGCCTCATGAAGAGAAGTAGAACACTGTCAGAGAGAGTGCAGAAGATGAGGCCCTCCGGGGGGAAGCCACTCAAGTTATGAGGAGGAAGAGCAGAGCTGAGTACAATGACGTGGAGGGAGGGGAGAGCCTGCGGGAGGCACGCCGTCAGGAAGTTCGTTCACTGATGGGACACAGCTCGAAATGAGAAGACACAGACGCAAACCCCACCTAACAATGCAAACTTGAAATGTACAAGGCAGGAATCTAGAAAAGCTGAAAGCTGTGGAAAATGAAATGGAAAGCACATAGAAAAACATTCTCAGGGTAAAATCGCTGAAATGCCCTGGTATTGGCCAAATTTGAAGTAGGAATCCTGTGGCTTACTAGCCTGGAAGTGAGAGATTCCAAAGGGACGGGACTGCATCCAGCATCACAAAGGGCATTTCATGGTCTATGCTGAAGCACAGGACTGTCCGTGATGGGATAATTTCCATTCAAAGAAATCCAGTCAGTGCATGTGGATGTCTCCAAATGGAATACACAGGAATCAAACAGAGTTTATCTGGAGAAAGGGACAATGGAGAAGCTCAATATGAACATTTAGGAGGAGGCCAGGGGTTGACTATGGGTTAAGTTCAGGAACCTGAACTTAAGAACCTGAACCTGAAGAAAATTAAAAATAAATTCATGAGAAATAAAATATGATGGAGACTATCCCACCTGAATTTCAAGAACAGATTTGATTCATTAAACACTAATTGCAGAAGACCTGATGAGCTCTGGATGACATCAAGACCATCATACTTGAAAAAAGCATATCAATTAATGATTAATTTAAAGACAGGAAAATGAAGATAAAAAAATGTGTTCCCCCCCCAAAAAAAATGTGTTCCAGAAGAGACTCTGAAACTTACTTTTAAATGTAGACTAGCTAAAGTAGGTGGGAGAAAATGATGAAGTCAAAGAACAGTTGAAGAAGACAAAGTCAAATATTAAAATGAAATGTGCACAGACCTGGAGTTAAAAAAAATCACAAAGAACATGCTCAGCATACCATAAACTGAATGAACTCAAGGAAAAAATTCAAGCTTTGAATGGCAATATGGAAAGTTTTTTTTTTTTTGGGGGGGGGGGGGGGGCATCACTGCTCTCCGGTGGTGGGAGTAGGAAGCCCAGCCCCACTGCTGGAATTAAACCTCCATCCCAGTGGGCCGCAGTCCCGCGCACAACCACTACGCCACCGGGGCTCAGTCCAATATGGAAAGATTTGATGGGCAAAATATTAAAGAAGATGGAAAGACTACACAGTCACTGTACCGAAAAGAATTGGTCAACATTTTACCATTTCACTAAGCACCACATGTGCAAGAACCCATGGTACTGAAGGAGAAGTTCAAGCTGCACTGAAAGCAATAGCCAAAACAAGGCTTCAGGAATTGATGGACCACAAAGAGGAATGTTTCAGCATACTGGTGAAGCAAGCATCGGAAGTACTGGCTCATCAATGCCAGGAAATTCGGAGGATAGCTACCGGGCCAACTGACTGGAAAATTCATATATGTGCCCATTCCAAAGAAAGGTGAGCCAAAAGAACACTCAAATTATAAAACATTATCATTGAGCTCACATGCGAGTAAAATTTAACTGATGATCATCCAACAATCGTTGCAGCGGTACATTGACAGGGAGCTGCCAGAGATTCTAGCTGGATATAGAAGAGAATGTGAAACAAGGAATATCATTGCCGGCATCACTTAAATTGTGGCTGAAAGCCAAGAATACCAGGAAGATGTTCACATGGGTTTTACTGACTATGCCAAAGCGTCTGACTGTGTGGATCATAACACACAGTCCTTGAAATGGACGGCCTGGAGAAGAATGCAAATTCCAGAAAATTCCTGTTTGTATGAAACCTGTAGACACATCAAGAGGAACTTGGACAAACAGAACAGGGCATACTGCATAGTTTAAAATCGGGAAAGGAAAAAAAAGGAAGAGGGGGTGGGACAAAAAAAATCAGGAAAGGTGGGCGTCAGGGTTGCATTCTCTCACCATACCTTTTTTTTCAGTCAATATGCTGAGTAAATAATTAGGCATGTTAGATATAAGAAGAATGCTGTATCAGAATTAGAGAAAGGCTTATTAACAACCTGCAATATGCAGATAACATCACCTTGATTGTAGACAGTGGAGCACTTGCTAATGAACCTTTAGATTATAGCTCAACATAAAGAAAACTAAAACCCTCACACTGGGCCAATAGGTAACATCATGATAAACAGAAATGGTCAAGGAGTTTGTCTTGCTTGGATCCACAATCAGTGCTCATGGAAATAGCAGCCCAAAGCTCAGAAAACATGTTCGACTGCATCAATCTGCTGCACAAGACCTCTTTACGGTGCTGGAAAGCAAGGATGTTACTTTAAGAACTAAGGTGCGCCTGACCCAAACCAAATTTTCAACCCCCTCATTGCATGTGATAGTTGAACATTGTATGAGGATGAATGAAGTAGAATGACGGCGCTTATTAAGATGTTGGCGAAGAATTCTGAAAGTACCAGGGACTACTACAAGGACAGACAAGTTTGTCTTGGAAGAAGTACAAAAGCATGCTCCAAAGCATGCTCTTTGGAAGACAGGATGGCGAGACTTCTGCTCACCTACAGTAGTCCCAGAAAAGAACATCATCCTTGGTAAAGAAAAAAGGGGCAGTCAAAAAGGGAAGGACTCTGATGAGATGGACTGACACAGTCGCAGCCACACGGGCTCAAGCTGAGGACGGTGGCTCTGGACCTGGCAGGGTTTCCTTCCGCTGTATACAGGGTCACGGTCAGTGGGAGGGACAACTTGTCTCGTGGCAAACCTGCCCATTCTAGCAATCACAGCCCTTTGCTGGGTCCCAAAGAGAACTGTCAGACTGTGGGATGGATTCGGATTTTATTTAAAAAAAGACAGGATAATTGGTGATGATATGAGGGCTGGGAGATTTTCCCTCTCCATTTAAAGGGACGAGGAGTAGTCTCAGGCACTTCTGAGAACAAGTGGTATGGGGTCTGAGTTTCTATTTCTTCTGTACAAAGGAACTTGGGGTTTCAAAGGTCACCCCCACTAATGACATTCTTTGAAAACAGTTTCCTGCTGAGCCCCGGTGGCGTAGTGGTTGTGCGCGGACTGCGGCCCACTGGGATGGAGGTTCAATTCCAGCTCGCAGGAGCAAAGGCTGGGCCTCCTACTCCCACCACCAGAGGGCAGTGATGCCTTAAAAAAAAACAAAACAGTTTCCTGGCTATGCTCCTGGACTGAATGCCAGGTTTGTAAGAAAATCTGCAGAGATGAGCAGGCATGACTGCCTTGGAGCCTCCAGCTCAGGGTTCCAGGATCATTCTCCAGCTGCATCAACTGCCTACGGGGACCTCAGCTCCACGTGACTCACGAATGCCACGCTGGTAAGAGTCACCCTTGCATCCCACATCCAGACAGTCTTGAGACCTGCACACAGGTCATCTTCTGGGCACCCAGCATTCCTGGATGAAGAGCATTATAAGTCTGAATGAACTGACCAAAAAAAAAAGGATACCCATAAAGTCTACGTTGACCCTCTGGATGAGTAAGCTGCACTACCCAGGCTAAAACTGCCATTGGTAGCTCAAAGCTGGAATTCAATAATACTTCCCAGCTAAGAAGAACACAAACGTTAATTTACAAGTATGTGGGAAGACCCTACATAAGTGGCTCCCTCCATGCCCCACCCCCAACAGTTTTTTGATCGTGAAAACATTTCAAAAGCTAGTGTAAACCACAGGCTGTCTCACAAGAGAACTGCATTTATGAGCATTACACAATTTCCCCATGCCGGGAGGGGCACTCAGGATCCCCGACACACATCTCCCGCTTAGGGGCAGTTTCCAAGGTCAAGACTCTACAGCTGCTCCTTTGCACCCCGTGGGTGAACACGGTGCAGCTGTCTGATACACACGCTGCTCGTCCTTACTCAGAGATTCAACACTCACATGCCCGCCCACAAGAACGAAAGGCTCCGGGGAGATGCCAGGCATGTGACCAGCTAGCACTCACCTGTGTTGCCCACGGAGACACACAGGTGTGGGGCCCAACAGAACAACAAGTTAGGAGGGAGTGCTAGAACAACTTTCTGGAGAAGCTAAGGCACCTTCAATTGAAGCTGTTAATACACGTAGGAGTGACTTAGAGAGTAATAGGCAAGGTAGCATGAGCTTACTTCTCAATCTGCAAACATAAGTTTACCTGTGCTCATTTAATAATCTATACTGATCAATTTCACAGGCAGCCTGGCCTATGTACCAGGTACTCTGTCCTGTCAGGGATCATACACTGTAAAAGAGGCTTTGGTTCTTTTTTTTTTTTGGGGGGGGGTATCACTGCCCTCTGGTGGTGGGAGTAGGAGGCCCAGCCTTTGCTCCTGTGGAGCTACTGCTGGAATTGAACCTCCACCCCAGTGGGTCGCAGTCCCGCGCACAACCACTATGCTGCCGGCGCTCAGCTAAGAGGCTTTGGTTCTTGGGCAAGGCGGAATGGGGCTGGGAGAAAGTCAACTGCCAGAAGCATGATCTTTGATGTGGTAGGGAGGAAAAATGCAAAACTGTTCACTATGGATTAGCAAGTAAGCCCATGGCTACCTCGCATATTGGGAGAGTTGACACTGATACATGTTTTGGGCTTAACACTTAGGAGCGCTGCGGGCTTAGAGTGCAGTATTGTGAGCAGAGAATCACCCTGCCGAGGCTAGCCCTTCCATCTCAACCCTTCCCTTTAGGAGCCGGGTTGGAGTTTTTCTCCTAGGAGCTTTTTTCCCCCAATACAGTTCCCTGAGAATCTGTTTCAGTTTTCCTTAAAGGAGTGGCAGACATCGGGCACAGGAGGCATGGACCAGTGTTCCCCATGAGTGTGCTCTGGGCTAGGTGGTGATGCAGAGAGAAAAGCCACTCTTGGCCACGAGGAACCTAGTACGGAGAGGGGAAGGAGGCCCATCGCTCAAGAACTCTCAGGGCCGGGGGAGGAGATACAGTCTGCTGCAGAAGAGCTCAGGCTCTTCCCGATCTGGAGGAGACCCTGGGTGAATCCCAAATGCCCTGCAGGGCAACCAGTCAAGAATGCAGGAAGTGAGGCTTATTGAGTGTCCCTGCTGTACAAGGCTGGCTCTCTGCTTTATACACAAGAGTTCTTTACTGGACCAACTCTTCATGACAAGGGCAGCACTGTGAGACCTACTGTGAGGTGAAGTGAGAGGTTTCCCATATCTCAAATCATAAAATGAGCACTGGGCAGATCCTGTATCCTAAGCAGGATCTATTCATCTGCAAAACGGCATTCTAAGACTTTCTAAAGCAATTGGCTCAAAATCCTCAGAGCTGGGAAAAGCCTAAACATTTTCTAAATAACCTATTTACCTAATCCCATTGAGATAAGAATGGCTTATGGGACCAGCCAGTCTCTAGTAGGTGGAATATCCAGAGGAAAAACCAAAGATGGTGCTGACAGACTAGGCAACATTTACTGAGCACCTATTAAGGGTTAACCAAAGTACTCGAGCCAAAAAAAAAAAAAAATCCTCAGAATGTTCCCCCAGTCTCAGAATGCAGCCAAGAACTTCCTCACTCTTCCTTGATGGCCTCATTAATGTTTCCCTATGTTCTCCCCATTCCTAGACCGAGAGCCAAGCCTGATACTTCTTTCCAGAGTATCAGGTGCCAGGCTGCACCTTGAACAGGACACAGGTCCTGAAATACCTGCTGCTGCTGCTGAAAGGATCTTCACTTGACCTCGATGTCCCTACATGACCGCAGGGTGAGGCTCCCGGGAGCTGGACTGTGTTCAAGAAGCTGTGTCTAAGCCACATCCAGGCCCCTCACTCAACGTGCTCAAGAACCTCCCGTCGCGATGCTTTGTTTCTCATACAGCGTGGCCACCTGCTTCTGGAGGACAGTCATCTATTGACAACCTTCAAGGTCTGAGAAAAGTTTACCTTTTGAAGTATTTCTAAAGGCTGTGTGAAAAGCCACAGGCTGAGGGAGCCTGGAGTTTTACAAGTTTGTTTTTTTTTTTAATTCTTCCTTCTATATGTGTGATCTCATTTTCAGATGACCATCCTTACGGTCCCACGCCTCCGCTGCACGTACACAGAACTGTCCCTGCCCGCTCAAGCACTTGGGGAACTTGATCCTCTGAACTCTGCTGCAGGAGTCACCTCTTTTGTGAAACCTTGCTGCACCACCTCAGAACCCCTCGCTGCCGCCCTCAGGGCTGGCAGTGCCCTCACAGCTCAGGTCCTGTCAGAGCAGGAGCACGCCTCGCTTTCATCTCTCCAACCTCCAGGGGTGGTCGGGTCCGGTGGGTGGACATGACCACGTGAACAGGAATGGGTTCTCGGGGACTTATACAAGGTATGGTAAGTGCACAGAGGGCAAAAGTTAACAATCTAGAATCCCGCAGGCTTCAATGACGTCTAAGCCCTGTTGCTCACTTACTAGTTGTGTGAACTTAAGACATGTCAGCAAATCTATGCTTTTCTTCTAAAAAGAAAATAATTAGCTTAAGAAGTAGCCATGTAGCTTAAATGACAAAATGTATGCATAACGCAAAGACAGCTTGGGTTTCTGGATGGTACAGACAGGTAACGAACTTAGCTGCTCATAGAAAGAACTGAGGTTCAGGCACTGTGTTAGGCAGGGTTTTCTAGAGAAACAAAACCTGGACATTAGATAGATAGATAGATAGATGGATGGATAGATGATAGATAGATAGATAGATAGATAGATAGATAGATGATAGATAGATAGATAGAATGAAGAATATAACAGCGAATTAGTTCACTCAGCAGGATGGAGGGCTCAGTTTCAACTCATTTCCGTGGAACAATTAATATACTGGAAGTCCTTTAACTCATGAGGGCTGCCAGGTCCAAGGTCAAGGATGTAGACAGCTGAGTCTTCCTTTGCGCAATGCAGTCAGAGCTCACCCACAGGCAGCAAACAGCAGGTTGGGTCGCCAACAGTCAGCAAATCAGGACTTAGCAACGCAGGACAACGGAATCAACGATGTACATACCAGAAGCGTGATGAAGCAGGGCCACAAGCTCTAGACGTGATCCACAGGTTGGCTGTCCCACAAACAGTGTAGCTCACAAGTTGAGGCAGAGAACTAGCTAAAGCAGTAACACGCTCGTCTGATCATCAGATATCAAGAGAGCGCGGGCTTTGCCGAGCCCTTCATCTCTTTGCCCTCCAAATCAAACTGCGACCTTATTAATCCCACTGCTCCTATTGTCCAGGTTGGCACAATGAGCCTACCTCTTGCGGGTGCCTTGGGCTCGTGAGAAGAAAAGTCTGATGATCTACTTTTGTGAAAATCCAGTCCTGATTATCCCAGGGAGCACAGCTCTATTCCGCTGCACAAGGAAGTCACCCTGAGCTGAGTTGATTCAACAACACCTGGTCTATCAGACAGTTAGTGATCAATAACTGGTCTCAGCCCAATTGCCTTCGAGTTGATTCTGACATAGAGTGGCTCTATAGGACAGAGTCTAACTGCTCCTTTGAATTTCCGAGACCATAACTCTTAATGGTCTTTCTCCCACGGAGCCCCTAGGGGTTTTGAATCCTGACTTTGTGATTAGCAGGCCAACGTGTAATCACAATGCCAACAGGGCTCCTTTTCAATAAATGGTAGCTACTATTACATCTTGTTGTGATCGTGTCCATGAGATTTCCAGTAGCTAATTCCTGAATGTGTAGTCTCTTCCTTATTCATAGTCAGTCTTAGTCTGACTAAGGTCAGACCCTGCTGGCATTGGAAGGATCTGTGACAATCTCCAGCATTGCAACAACACACAAGTCACTATAGCAATTGAATTATAATGCTTGTGAAGAATACTGAAAAGTACCACGGACTGCCAAAAAAACAAACACACTTCTCTTGGGAAGAAATACAGCTAAGGATCTTTAAAGGCAAGGATGGCAAGTTGTACATAATTTCAACCTTTCATTAGGACAGACCAGTCCTTGGAGAAGGATGCCATGCTGGTAAAGTAGAAGGATAATGAAAAAGAGGAAGATCTTTCACTGCTCCCCAGCCCCAGAAGGACCTCGCCGGCAGAGAGGAGGAAAGATATCCTTGTTTGACTTTACAACATGTGATGAAATATTAGATAGTGACTTGCTATCAGAAAAAATGCTTTCTGAGGTCTTAAAGACTTGTCTTAAGTAGCCATGGAAGTGAGGTGTCAGCTAGTCCACAGAGAAGCAGCACATCAGCCTTTAAGATCAAAGGATTGCACACAATAGAACCTAAAACCAGAAGAGGGAATTGTATTAGGGCTTTGAACAGCAATAGATGAGAATGAAAGCCTCAAATCCATTTGTAGAGTCTCCACTGGATTAAACTTCCAATGAACTTGTTCAGACCTATAACTGGGGACTATAACTGGGGACTAATGTGATTAGTCTTTCTCGCAGAGAGAGCACACTGGAAAATGGACTATTACAGAAATATTAGGTTCAAATTTAACATATTATCATTTGTCTTCCCTTTTGGTCCATTTTTCTAATTTTTTTTTTTTTATTTTAGGCATCACTGCCCTCAGGTGGTGGGAGTAGGAGGCCCAGCCTTTGCTCCTGGGAGCCGGAATTGAACCTCCATCCCAGTGGGCCGCAGTCCCGCGCACAACCACTACACCACCGGGGCTCAGCCCTTTTTCTAATGTTTTTTTTTTCCTTTTGGTCCATTTTTAATTTTAGTTTCTCTTATTTTGTGTTCTCTCTCTCTGTAATCTTTCTGTGCCTTCTTTTGGATTGAAGTTTTCTTTGTTATATTTTGCTTTCGCTGTCAGGGGATTTTGTTTGGTTTTCTTTATATGAAACCCAGGATATGTAACCCATGGAAACAGTAATTAGACTTAAAACTCTGTAGGGTCAAGGCAGGAGAGGTGAGAGGGATAATGAGGAGCTAATAATAATGAGTAATAAAATTTTAGTGTTCTGAAGCTTGTGCTGGTGATTGCACAACTCTCTTTAATATACTTAAACCATAGAACTCTAGGGCATGTGAATTACATGCCAATAAAACCATTAAAACAAATAAACTTGGGCTGAGCCCCGGTGGCGTAGTGGTTGTGCACGGGGCTGCGGCCCACTGGGATGGAGGTTCGATTCCAGCTCCATGGAGCAAAGGCTGGGCCTCCTACTCCCACCACCTGAGGGCAGTGATGCCCCCCACAAAAAATAAACTCAATAAAAAAGACAAAACCTTTATTTAAAAAAGTTCTTTATCCAGAACTCCAGATACTCCTTAAGTAAGTAAAAAGTCCATGGTTTCTGAGTGTTAATGCTGAGATCCCGTGATCAACAGAGCCCAGTGCTGCCTCTTTCGGGGCCATCCCCACACCTGTTGTTACGCTGGTGTCTGTCTGCCTGTCTCCTTGAGGGTCTTCCTCTTTCTGTGCTGGCCTTTGCCTAAGCTTCATGTTCTTTCCTAGGGAACTGATCGTTCCTGGCAGCATGTCCAAAGTATATCTCACCATACTCGCTTCTAGGGGTCCTTCTGACTATATTTCCTCCGAAACAGATGTTTGTCGTTCTGGCAGGCCATGGTGCTTTCAATAATAATTCTTCACTAACAGGGGCACACAAATGTGGTCATTCTTCTACAGTCTTCCTTAGTCACACACGTATGAAGTGACTGAAAAACGCCACAGCCTGGGCCAGTGCCTCCACTGTGCTACACTTTAAGGAGAGACCTGACATGGCAAGTTTGCCCGATGCAACACACCGTTTGATTTTTTGACTTTGTCTGTGAAGGCTTATTAATTGGAAATCTATCAAAATCACCTTACATCCAAAATAAAATGGAATATTATACAGAGAAAAAAACATTAATGTAAAACCAAGTCTACTGCCATTGAGTACTTTTCGACTTACAGGTGCCCCATAGTGTCTCTGAGGCAACAAAATGATGGAAGCAGGCTACTTCACCTTGTTTTCTTCGCAGAGGCTGGGAGGTTTTGGTGGGCAGCCTACCCTCCCCCTTAACGCACTGTGCCACCAGGCCTCTGTATCTAACATAACAGTCTAAGATCTTCCTAACCACGAGATTTAGTGGTACATTTTGGCATAATTTTCCCTCCTGTGTGGGTTTTCTCTCTGCCCTGTATCAACAAGCCGCCTCCTGGTGTGCTGGTCTCCTCAAGCCCCATTTAGAAAAGTTATCTGGACCTACCCCTGGGACTCGGGGGCTTGTGAGCAGCCAGGAGCTTCTGGCTCCCTCCTCTTATGCACACTGAGTGAAAGGGTGCACATTCCGCACAGTGAGCGGCGGGGTCTGCTCTGGTTCCACAGCAGACCAAGACCCGAGCACATTCAGGCAGCCACCGACACTTAGGGGATTGGACATAATTCCTAGCCTGGGCATGTCTTCTCCTTTCCTTACAGGCAATGGAGGTCAGAGAAGCCAGTCTTGAACAGACTAGGACTCCTTGGGGCAATGGCCAAAGGCCAATTCTCAATGTGATTGAATACAGGGTAAACTCACTCCAACAGCCTTGCGGTCATTCTCCACCTTCCTCAGGCCTGACCCTTTCACACAGTTCCTCGTGTGGTGGTGACACCACCACCCCCAACCGTAAAATGGTTTTTGTTGCTACTTCATAACTGTCATTTTACTACTGTGATGAATTGGGTGACCCCTGTGAAAGGGTTGTTAGATCCCCCAAGGGGTCGCGGCCCACAGGTTGAGAACTGCTGCTGTAGAGCATGTGGCTCGATATTTACAGAAAGTGGCTTTTCACACAAGATTGGATGTTCAATTTAAAAAGCCACACATAGGTTTGGAGAGAATTTAGCATATCCATTTTAGCACTAAAATATAAATTGAGGAGTTGGCTTTGGGAAGGGATGCTCTTGTTCTCGTTTCTTGAAAATTTTTGTTTGGGTTTTAGCTTTGGGTAAGTTTCTAGGTCTATGATAGTTCTCACTCCCATTTCAAATATAGATGTTTTGTCATGGCATTCAAAGCACCCCAAACCTAGCCATGATAGGGAGGACACATCACAGTGCCATCAAAGTAGAGGGAACCTTTCTTTGACCAATAGCACTTGACTTTTTAGCTGATTCTCATACTAAAGTCTTCGGAAATTTAAGCATCTTGTAACATCAATGAGAGCTCACCATCCACTGATGTTCACATAAAAACCAACATTTTAAAAATGCAAATAAAAATACTGCCTTCCCTTTTGACAAGAACAATCTGTTACATTTCTGGAACATTCTGAAGCTCATGATAAAAGCCAAGGAAGAGGGCTGAGCCCCGGTGGCGTAAGTGGTTGAGTGCGGAACTGCAGCCCACTTGCTTGGCAGTTCAAATCCAGCGGTGGCTGGGTAGCGCCCACGACCACCAGAGGCAGTGATGCCCACAAAAATAAATAAATAAATAAGTCAAGGAAGAAAAGAGAAAGAGATGACAGAAACATAAACGAGTGTCTGCTAGATGTCTGACAATATGCAAATTTTTAATGTTATCTTTTGGCGCTCACATAAGGCACTTACAATTTATAAAGAAAATATAAGTTTCCATTCTAGATGGTCTAAGGAAAACATGGACAGCATGACAAATGATCACATAAAATGTAACAATGACCAAATGAAGTGCTTTGTGGCAATGTTTTTGCAGTTTGGAAATGGAGGCTATAGATGAGTCAGGTACTACAGCCATTCTAATTCACAGTGCACGCCAGAACAAAACATGGGTCCAACACACAATCATCACTCAGTGTCCATTGTTGAAGCCACTGTGCTGAAGGTTTTTGGCAAGCTTGAAGTCCTTTTCTAGGGACCGGCCCTCATGATGACAAGTAACTGGGAATTCTCACCGTCCCCGCTTGCAAGGCGCATTCGGCTGTCCTCCTTCCAAGACATACTGATTTATGAGCAAATATACTATAATTCATATCAGTTCTTCTTCGGTCTTCTGTATTCTTTATCCAGCTTTCGCATGCATGTGAGGCCATGGAAAACATCGTGGCTTGAGCCAGCTGTGCCTGAGTCTCCAAGATGACAGATTTTCTTCTTCACATGTCACATGGAGCTTTCGTTCCCAGTACCGTTTGTCATTTGATTTCCTGAATGCTGCCTTCCATGGGTTGAAATCCTCGGCAACTTCCATCTTTTCGCTGCTTAACAGGGGGCTGCTTTTGGTCTAGTTGTAAGGATTCCTCTTTTCTTTAGTGAGTTGCTGGCTTTGCCAGCTGCCCTTCGATATCTTCCGTGCAGCTCTTTTTTTTGTTTGTTTTTTTGGGGGGCATCACTGCTCTCAGGTGGTGGGAGTAGGAGGTCCAGCCCCACTGCTGGAATTGAACCTCCGTCCCAGTGGGCCGCAGTCCCGCGCACAACCACTACGCCACCGGGGCTCAGCCCCCTGTGCAGCTCTTTTAGTTCATCATTTTTTACTTTTTCTTTACTTATTCTATGTGCAAGAACAAGTTTTAGTGTCTACTGTGAGATACAATTTGATCTTTTTCTTTCTTCCCTGTCTCCCGCCCCACCCCACCTTTTTCCTTTCTTTCCTGTCTCTTAAGTAACCTTTTGGATTCTTTATGGAAGCATGATGCACCTTCTCTGGTCCTGCTCATTAGGCTTTCATGTGTCGTGTCTGTTCTTCGGGTGTCCTCGAAATTCAGTGAGGTACAGTAGTCATGGCTGTGCTTTGGCTCTCATGCACTAGTTTTCATTTCCTTCAGCTTCAACCTGAATTTCCGTATGTACAACTGATGGTCTGCTGCCCGGGGACCCCCAGCCTTGCTGACAGATGAACTTGTCTATCACCTCTTTCCACAAATGGAGCCCACTGGATCCCTGGGTATTCCCTCCAGTAGATTCGTGGGTATAGTTTATGCTGTTGAATAGGCTCTTCCAATGAATGAGTCATTGGCTTTACAGAATTCTTATATATACTCTTCAGTAAAATTACCAATTCTTTTTTGGTGGGGTAGGGGCGAAGGGTTGCACTCTAACAACAGTTTTGCACTCTTTTTGTTTTGTTTTGTTTTTGTTTTTATTTTGGGTATCACTGCCCTCAGGTGGTGGGAGTAGGAGGCCCAGCCTTTGCTCCGTGGAGCTGGAATCGAACCTCCATCCCAGTGGGCCGCAGTCCCGCGTACAACCACTACGCCACCGGGGCTCAGCCCCAACAGTTTTGCATTCTAACCACCAGTAATTATTGATGCATCTCTACTGCATGTTTAATTAATTTCAGACTGAAGTTGGTAAAAATTTTCAATTTATTCATTTTTGGCAAAAGTGGTTGGTACACAAATTTGAGTAACTGTCATATTAACTGGCTTTTATTTGCAGATGGTTCTTATTTGAAAGTGTACACATATTGTTCTATCACTGTATTTCAGGATAAGATCTTGATATGTTCTTTTTAATAAGGAATGCACTTCCATTCCTCTTCAATTTGTTATTTCTACCACAGACCACATGACTAACACGCTAAAATTGGCCAAGACTGGTTCATTTCAGCTCCATAATACCTAGGCTACCATGTGTTCCCGTTCATCTTTTACAAGTTCCAATTTCCCTTGAGTCATACTCATACATTCCAGGTGTTTTCAGTTGCCAGTAGAGTGGTGCCACAGTGACAGAGTGAGGCCCCCACAGCCCAATTCTCTCCTCATCATTAAGGCTGTTTTGACTTTGAAAAGACACATTTTGGGGCCTCCTAATCGCCAGGTACCGTTGCCCAGCACTGTTCCAGGCAACGTGCTGCCGCTGTTCACAAAGCTTACACAGGCCAATTTCACTAGCTTGTAGGACAAACTAATAGAAGAATGGGGGTGAGTAACAGACAAAGAAGCTGTTATCAGCAATTTCCAGCATGATTCTGAAAGTCTCAACCCCAGTGACTCGGTGGCCTAAATGCTTCCTACCATTTCACAAAACAAATTCTAAAGACTTATAATGCATTGCCTTTCAGGAAGGAAAATTAATAACTAGGTATGTGAGGATGGACTTTTTTAGAGTAACGAAACTAGTGATGCTTGTATGTGTTTATATAGAGGAAGAGATTGAGGTAGAGACGTAGCTCTTGTACAGCTGTAGAAGCTAATGAACAGGAAGGAGGACAACCATGCAGAGGGGAAGTGGGGCTGGGGCGGTTTGCAAAGGGCAGGGTACAGGTTGGTGGATGCAGAGATAAATGAACCCAGGGTTGGCTGAATGAATCCACTGACATAGTCTGTTGGTGGCTTCTGGGATCAGCAGGGGATGTAACAGGAAATAAACCAACTAGAGGACAAGGCAAAGGATCACGGAGAGACCAGCTTTGCTCAGTCTCTCTCATAAAAAAGGTCCACATTCCCAAGGAGGCAGCATCAGGCTACAACCTGATGATATACAGAATAGAAAGATCTGCATGGAACTGTTAAATGGCCATTGAATTGTAGGATTTTGCTACTGAGCAGGCAAACTTCTTAGCCATAATCAAACAACTTGAGGATCTGTGTTGCGATCAGTTTAGGATCCCGGTCTTTGGGAACATCCAGGAAGACTAGATAAGACAGCAGGCGCTGAGTTTTTAAAAGTTTATGAAAAGCCATCTCTTTGTACCCAGAGTAAAGACGATTGAAGAAAATGAAAACTGAAGGAAACAATCAGTCTGAAGTTACAATGATCCAGTTAAACCACAGCTTTCACGCCTTGAAATCAGAAGAACTATATGGTGCCTGGCTACAACTACCAGCCACTTTGATCGGTGGTCCTCAATCTTCCTCATGTGACCCTTTAATACAGCTCCTCATGTGGTGGTGACCCCCTCCCACCCCCACCAACCATAAAGCTGTTTTCATTGCTACTTTTCAACTGTAATTTTGCTACTGTTATGAATTGAGCAACCTCTGTGAGAGGGTCCTCACACACCCAAAGGGGTCTCAGCCCACAGGTTGAGAATCTCTGACTTTGATAATGATTCAAACAGAAAGTCCTAAACACAGTGGCAGAAAAATGTAGAACAAAATATTCAAAATCATCAAAATACCAGACTTACTAGAGTGACAGACACTGGTGGAAGTTGCCGACCTGGCAGCCAATCCACAGGCCTATAAAGTGAACAACAGCTGAGAAAGGTGCTCTCAGGCCAGTGAGATCACAGGGCAGCATTTCCCTGAAAGCAAACCTGAGAACACAGGAAGCAGCAGGACAGAGGGCCTGTGGACAGAGAGGCCCTGGGGTGGAAGTAGAAAGAGTGCCTTGACATTGAGGGGGTTACAACCAAGGCAACGAAACATGCCTGCATCCACTGCTGGAAGGCAACCTGACTTACTCTGTATCCATTCACCCAAACCACAATAAAAGGTGATCATTCTAAAGCCATCAAAGCCACATCTAGATTAACACATTGCAGAATTGTCAAAATTAAGGAAAGATTAATACAGACAGTCATTGGCTGAGCCCCGGTGGCGTAGTGGTTGTGTGCGGGACTGCGGCCCACTGGGACGGAGGTTCAATTCCAGCAGTGGGGCTGGGCCTCCTACTCCCACCACCGGAGAGCAGTGATGCCCAAACAAACAAACAAACAAACAAACAAACAAACAAATACAAACAGTCATCAGTGTTAAACGGCTATTTGGGTGAATTGATATCGATTGCAAAGCACACACTCCTACGTGAGTCTCAAAACAAGACTAGTTTAGAACTCGATCTCACATTACAGCACTAGTATCCAGCAATGCTGCCAAGGGCAAGTTAGAGAGTCTTATTGCATCTGCGTCTGTAGAGGAGATTGGGGTAGGTGATCCAGCTCTGAAGTTCTGTTCAATAGCAAAACCCTACCATTCAGTAACCGTTTCAAAATTACAGGCAGACAGCTATCTTTGTTTCAGAAAATCTTTATAGGTTCTCTTGATTTGCTCCATTGTTTAATCTCAAAAGAATAGTGATGTTGATAATAAAAGATTTATGTCTAATATTAACCACATCCACTCCTTCTATAATTGGGAGCCAATTGTCTCTAGTTTGACCCTCTGTAGAGCTGGAGAACAAATGACCAGTGTTTTCTACACACAGGAAAGCCCTTCATTAACTATATTGGAATCCTATCATTAAATCACTCCCTAGTCTTCCCTTCCATAGGCCAAAGCAACCCCAACTCCTTTAATCATGCAGAGTCTCTTTTCTAAAATGTAGTCAATTATTTTGCTTTTATTGAGTTGATGGAATCTCCCCAATAACTACCAACTACAACAATGTTTTATGTTACTGGTGGGCGAGAGAAACGTGAGCGCTTCCTTTCATTTGATTACTATGCAGAGATGGCAATTTGTTCTGGCTAAGGCTAATTAATGGCCCTGGATGACACTCTTCACGTTTCATAGTAACGCGTCAAGCTCAAATCACAAGGAAATATCATCATTTTTAAAATCCCACAGTAAAGTGCACGGAAAGTTTTAGCCAATTCCAAGACACTGAATTTTTAGGGTCTAGAGGATTTTCACAAACAAACACACCAGTGGCTATTGAGATATCATGCAAAGACCTGCCCCAGAGGAGAAGCTCATTTCTCAAACGAAGGCTGCAGTGAGTCAGGTCGAGAGGTGTCAAGACACCTCAGCAACATGGACAGCATCACTAAACAGACTGATCATCAAAGACTCCTCCTGGTATGCTGGTTACAAGTTAGGCTGCCCACTGAACGGTCTGCAGTTTAAAACTACAAGCCACTCCCCATGAGAGAGAAGGTGCTTCCTCCTTCTGTAACAAGGGATAGTCTCTGGAACCCACCAGAGCAGTTCTACCCAGCCCTACACAGTCCCCATGAATCTGCAGGGACTCGAGAGCAGGGAGTTTGTTTTGTTTTTGAGCCAAGGAATGTTATACATCCTCCTTCAATTACCCCAGCACCCATGTTTAGACCCTGCCACAGTCCAAAAGCGCTAAGTATAATTAAGCTTTTTCTTTTCTTGTTGCAATTTCATTTTGTCTTTCTGGTTCGGCATGTCAGCACAGTGAACAAATCAGTGTCTAAAGAGGAGCATTAAAAAAGAGTAACATTTAGACTATAGAATATATTCAAAATAATAAGAAAACAAACAGCCCACTAGCAATGGGCAAAAGCTTTGACTAGACAGGTCAGCGAAGAAGATATATAAATGGCAAACAAATACAAGTACTAGACTTGATATCTGTCATTAGCCAATAGGGACATGCAAACTAAAACCACAATGGATAGCACTATATGCTCGCTGTGTCAGTGTTGGTTAAGCGACACATAATCTACCTCTATTCATAGTGGCCCCACGGGAATCTTTATGGAAGCAAATTTATAGATTGCTAGGTCATTTTATATATAGGTGGATTTGAACTCCCAACCTTTCCAAGAACAGCTGAATATTTCACCAGGGTTCCTTAGACATTCATGAGAATGGTTATAGTTAGGGCTGAGCCCCGGTGGCGTAGTGGTTGTGCGCGGGACTGCGGCCCACTGGGATGGAGGTTCAATTCCGGCTCCCAGGAGCAAAGGCTGGGCTTCCTACTCCCATCACCTGAGGGCAGTGATGTCAAAAAAAAAAATTTTTTTTTAAAAAAAGAAAAGAGAATGGTTATAGTTAAAGACACAGCATACCAAGTGTTGGCAAGGATGTGGGGCAACCAAAACTTTCGTACATTACCAAAGGGAATAATAAATGATACATCACTTTTGAAAACAATTTAGCTGTTTCTTTTTTTTTTAATTTTTATTTTTATTTAAGGCATCACTGCCCTCAGGTGGTGGGAGTACAAGGCCCAGCCTTTGCTCCTGGGAGCCGGAATTGAACCTCCATCCCAGTGGGCTGCAGTCCCGTGCACAACCACTACGCCACCGGGGCTCAGCAATTTAGCTGTTTCTTAAAGAAGGTAAACATCTACCTACCATACAACCTAGTCATTCTACTCCTGGATATTTACCCTACATAAATGAAAGCATAAACCCATGGAAAGACTTGTATATGAATGTTCCTAGCAGTTACATTGGTAAAGGCCAAACCCTGGACTTAATTCAATGTCCACCAAGAAGTGAATGCACAATTTCCAAAACAAGCCAACTCACTGCCATGGAGGTGACGCTGATGCACAGCCGCCCTCTGTGGATTTCTGTGACTGCGCACTGGACGGAGCAGAAGGCCCAGTCTCGCTCCCTCAGAGGTGCTGGTGGTTTTGAACTGCCCACCACGCGGAGCACAGCCCAGCTTGTAGCCACTCCACCACCAGGGATCCTCAAATTGTAGCACAGCCATATGACAGAGTAGTGTTCAGAAACAAGATGAATGGCAACCACAAAACAACATGGGTGAATTATGAAATATAGTATATACTGATGTATAAGTAGAGTTTTTCAGCACATTTTTAAAGCAGTTTTTATGGTAAAAAAAAGTAGGTGCCGCTGAGCCCCGGTGGCGTAGTGGTTGTGCGCGGGACTGTGGCCCACTGGGATGGAGGTTCAATTCCAGCTCCACGGAGCAAAGGCTGGGCGTCCTACTCCCACCACCTGAGGGCAGTGATGCCAAAAAAAAAAAATAGGTGCCTTGGCTGATATGTGGATCGACTTATACTTGAGTATATATGGTATTCGTGCTTTGGTAAAAGTCAAACCAAAAGGAAAAAAGTGCATACTGTATAAATAAATTAAAATTCAAGACAGTGCAAACTAATCCCTAGTGACTGCTGGTAGAGGTAGAAGGTGGGTGGGTGGGTGGAACTGGAAGCATGGGTGTGTGCTCCTTCTCTAGAAAGAGGTGAGGGTTGATGGGTAGCCCTACTTGCCTAATCTTCAGGACATCCCACATCTTCTCTTCCTCATACTGAGCTGTTTCCTTTGAAACTTATGACTGGAATTAACGTCTGCCTGTGGTCTCTTATATAATCAAATTGATGACTGTCTAAATCCTATTATAGGAGTTAAAAAAGTTTAAACCATTCCCCCCAGAAAAATCTTTGACATACTTCCACAGACAAATTTGGGGATTAAGTGACTTGTCCAAGCTCAAGGTCTGACTCCAGAGGCTGTGCTGGTTCTCACGACCAAACAAATGCATCCCAACTCCAAGCTGTTTCTCCTGCCACAGGAATGGAGAGCAATAAAGCACACGGAAAGAAACTCCATCTCGTTACTTCTGAATCTGCTTTGGAAAAAGGTTTTCTTTTCTTTTTGTCCCGTTCTTGAGTAGATTATATCTGCTGCCTACTCTCATGAACATGCTTTGAATTTACTTGCTTCCTAGTGAAAACCCAAGCTTCGGCGTACTGTCCTTCAGAATTGCCCCAAAGATCTCGGGTTCTGTGAACCCAGGCGGCCCCTCAGTGCACGATCATTGGGCATGGTCCAAATGAATGCACAATGGGGGCTGCTGTGCAAGGTTGGAAGATGAAACAAAACTCATTACACACACCCGACCACTAATTAAAAATATACTAGTGTTTCAAGGATTCCATTTCAGCGGCTGTGTTACCTTTGTTCAGAAGCAAGGTACATGACTGTGTGGCTAGGGCCGTTTGGCATTTAATTAGGTTACTAATTATAAGTAGAATCACATTACCCTCAAGTCTTTCCTAGACTGTGACCAAGGCTTAACCATATACATTTCACGGTGATTCTCTTTTCGAGGGGGAGGATGTTGATAACGAATCCCGGTCACGTCCTCCAAAGTGTGGCCAATGGTCTGGGCAAGGGCACAAGTATGTGCTGGGAGATCATCCCTGTGCATTCCTACTGAGCGTTGAGTGGCAAGAAGCTGTTTCACAGGGCATCTCAGGCCTACGTCACACTGAGGAAGCTCTCTGCAGAGAGGTAAGGAGTGGGAAGGTGTGGTGGGACACGCAGCGGGCTGCTGGTGGGTTAGCAGTCTGAACCCACCAGTTGTTCTGTAGGACAAAGATGAGGCTCTTTACTCTTGTAAAGATCTAGTCTTGGAAAATCCACAGGGGCAGCTGTACCGTATGCACTTGTGTGTAAGTTGAGTTTTCCAGCACATTTTTAATGCAATTTTTGTGGTTAAAGTGGGTGCCTCAGCTGAGATTTGGGTGGGCTTATACTTGAGTATACACAAGTACTCTTCTATGGGTTCACACTAAGTCACAATCGCACGAAGCTTTGCAGATGGTACAAAATGACAGAAACCAACAAAAAAAATCAGTGACGTTCTTCATTTCCACTGAAACTCAATCAATTATAAAACTAACCTAATTTTAATATTACCTAACTTTCCAGCTTCCCTACCTGAACATTTCCCAACACACACACACACACACACACACACACACACACACACACACATCCCTCTTCAATGATGTCAAGGGCATAACCTTCCACCAAGGATGAAAAATAGAGTGCTTGCTATATGTGAAATTCAATACTGTTTAACTGCTGGATGCTACGATCTAATAAATATAACATTTCAAAAGAAAATTAAACAGTCTGGATCACTTTTGTTCATTTCCCTGATTTTATCAGTAGAGTTTTAAGGCTTTGGCTTCAGTTGCTCGTATTTGGATCCTAGGTCAACTAGTGGAATTTGGCATCATCTAGTTTATAATCTGTACTACCAGTTCGTACAAGGCACAGGAAAGCTCTCCACCCCCTATATACTTCAAAGCATTTTTTTACACATCAAAATGGTTAGTTATTATGACAAAACTATTCGCCAAGAAGAACTCAAAATCTTTTTTAAAGTAGAGATTTTTAGGATACATTTTCTTACCGGACTACTTTAACCATGTAAGTTCTTTCTGACAGAGTCTTAAGTCCCTAAAAAACACCCCTTTCAAAAAGGACAGTTTTTCTTACTGGTGTTCACTTACATGAGATTTTTTCTGTATTTTCAACTTACTAGACTCCTTAAGACCCAAGACTTTCTCACCTTTTTTCTAATGTAAATGCCAAATGCAAATATGAGTACAGACAGATTTCTGAAATCACAGTGATGCCCGTCAGCGCAGGATAGCAATAACTGCAGGTACACATCTCTCTATACAAGAATGTACTGATAGGGAAAGGTTTTAAGGTCAGGGATTTGGGGGCTAACAAGAAAAAGTCTCTCATTGGGAGGCAAAGGGCATTTATGGAGGTTTAAATACAGACATGTACATAGGTAAATATATTTATAAATGATGATGGGGAAATAGATCTCGATGCATATACTTAAAGGGTTAGTATTAAGGCAACAGATGGACACTGGACCTTCACTCGAGTACTCCCTCAATGCAAGAACACTTTATTCTATTAAACTGGCATTACATGATGCTCACTTTCCCGACACGATCACTGAAGACAAAGGTGTGCATAAGCAAAAGTGATGAAGAAAGCAGATGGTGGCCGGCTATCAAAGGTATAGCATTTGGGGTTTTAACGGCTTGAAAGTAAACAAGCGGCCATCTAGCTCAGAAGCAACAAAGCCCACATGGAAGAAGCACACCAGCCTGTGTGACCACGAGGTGTCAAAGGGATCAGTTATCAGACTTCAAAGAACTAAAATCCTATCATTGTGAACCCACATTCCTGATATGATTGCTGAATACAAATGTGTACATAAGCAAATGTGATGAAGAAAGCTGTTGGTGCCCGGTTATTAAAAGATAAAGCACCTGGGGTCTTAAAGGCTTGAAGGTAAATAAGTGGTCATTTAGCTGAGAAGCAACAAAGCCCACATGGAAGGAGCACATGTGTGGCTACCTGTGTCGAAGGTACCAGCCTGTGTGACTACCAGGTGTCGAAGGAGTCAGGTATCATCAGTCATCAAAGAACTAAAAATAATATTATTATAAATGAGGGGGAATACAGATTGGGGGACTCAAAGCTCATCTGTAAGTGAAGGGACATTCCCTTGCACAAAGGTCTCGGGGAGGAAACAAGCCAGTCTGGGTAAAATGTAGCAATGATGAAATATGCAACTCTCCTCTAGTTCTTAAATGCTTCCTCCCCCCACCCTTCCCCCCATGATCCTAATTCTACCTTACAAATCCAGCTACATCAGAGGATGCACACTGGTACATACAGGAACTGGAATCTAGGACAGATGATCCCTTCAGGGCCAGTGGTGAGAGTGGTGACACTGGGAGGGTGGAGGGAAGGTGGGATAGAAAGGGGGAATCGATTTCAAGACTCTACATATAATCTCCTCCCTGGTGTATGGACAACAAGGAAGTGGGTGAAGAGAAACATCGGACAGTGTACGATATGACAAAACAATAATTTCAGAATTATCAAGAGTTCATGAGGGAGGGGGGTGCAGGGAGGAAGGGCAAATATGAGAAGCTAATACCAAGGGCTTAAGTAGAAAGAAAATGTTTTGAGAATGATGATGGCAAAAAAATGTATAAATGTTGCCATCAACATTTGCATACCATGGATGGATGTATGGTTTGTGAGAAGTTGATGAGACCCCAAAAAATGATTTTTAAAAAAAGTGTTTCAGAATTTGAGGGAGGGCAATTTTCATCCCTCAGGCTTCTTCCTTCCAATCTTTTGCTCCTTCCCTCCTTTCTTTCCTAGACATTTCCATTATGGCTATGTTGTGAGGCAACATTTGCAAGGTTTGAAGTTTCTTGGCATGGTGGTGGAAAACGCACCAGTCAGGACCTCAAGAAGAACCCTCTCGTACTAGCAAGGCTGGATAGTAAAGACGGGCCAGAAGCAAACAGGAACAACATAAAATTAGATACAAGTGTAATTTGATGAAGAGACTCAAGCTCAGCCACTGCACGGCTGTTAGTATCACAGATGGGGTTAGCTTATTTAAGTCTGCTTTTAATCACAGAGCACGTCGATCCTGCTATTTGACCATCAAAGGGATTAAACGGAAAACCAGACCCAATTCTGACTCAGAGAGACCCTATTGGATAGGGTAGAACTGTCCCATGAGGTTTCCAAGGCTGTAAACCTTGTTGTTATTTTAGCTTTTTTTTTTTTTTTGGGGGGGGGGAGCATCACTGCTCTCGGTGGTGCGAGTAGGAAGCCCAGCCCCACTGCTGGAATTGAACCTCCATCCCAGTGGGCCGCAGTCCCGCGCACAACCACTACGCCACCGGGGCTCAGCCCCTATCACAGCTCTTATAACAATCCATACATCCATTGTATTAAGCGCACTTATACATATGTTGCTATCATCATCTTCAAGACATTTTCTTTCTACTTGAGACCTTGATATCAGCTCCTCTTTTTTCTCTTCCTCCCTCCCTGTCCTAGTCCTGTGACCCCTTGATAAATTATAATTACTAATTTCATATCTTATTCCACCTGCTGTCTCCCTTCACCCACATTTTTGTCCATCCCCCTGGGGTGGGGGGGGGG
>PVJH01019756.1:0-42029 GCA_004026705.1 Nesogale talazaci
ACTCCCTGCCGGTGGCTTCTTTCCAGTTCCTCAGGACCCAGTAAGGCAGAAGGATCATGCCATCGGTTTTCCCAGGCCACCATCTTTCGGACAGCCTCCTCTCCCTTCCTCGAATTCGCTGGTGGGTTCAACACATGACCTTTCCGTGGTCAGTCCAACGTGTATCCCAGGGCACCTCCAGGGCTTCATTAAAACGGCACGCAGGAGGCAAGTTGGGTCGAAACACACATCTTTCTTAGCGTGCTGCTGCTGATGAGTTGATGCTAACTCCTGGTAGCCCCCCCCCCCCCCCTGCCACGAGGCCACCGGGCAGGGCTCCTACAGCCTGTGACCTTTAGGGAAGAGATGGTCAGGCCTGGGGCGTGGCTCTCAAGGATGGGTTAGCAGCTGCTGGTAACCCGCTGGGGCCAACCACAGGCCTTCCTCCTCATGCACCTTCTTTCCTTTGTGTTCCCCAAAGGGTGAGACAAAATCCTCGAGCGTTGACAGGCCACGGAATTCCCTTCTAGAGTGAATCTTCCGTGGCGTCTGAAATGTGCTCTCTCAGGGACGACTTCTCCTTCCTGAATTGTCTGATTCTCCCTTTTCTGAGGGGGTGGGGGCAGGTGGAAAGTCTGCTGGTGGGCAGGTCTCTGCAGTTTATCTGGGCTTGACTCCCCTTGGAAATACATCTTGACCCCATTGCGTGTTTCCACTGGTGCCTACTTCATAATGGACCCAAACCATTCAAACAAACCCCACGGCATGGAGTTGATTTTGCCTCACAGGGACTCTGCAGGCTAGGGTGGAGCTTCTTCCAAAGTCCCACTCGTTAAGGAGAAGCCAGCCTCATCTTTCTCCCTCAGAGTCACTGGGGGATTCCAAACACCAACCCACTCACTTAGCTAGCGGCTCAACACTGACCCCCTGTGCCACCACTGCCCTCAGAATGGACTCTGACCAAGTCAGGGAGTCGTCCCTGACCGAGTACAAGCTTCACACACCAGGAGGCCTGCCCGGAGAGCCAGGCTGTGCTCTTGAAGGGGTAACTAAGGACCCCTGACCACAACCAAGAGTCCGTCCGACACAAAAGGAAGATCTTCATAAACAGGGAGGGCAGAGCCTGGCTCAGGAGTTATTTAATTTGTATGGCTGGTAACCAGAGAAGCAGAAGGAGAGGAAGTGGCTGATAACGTGACCCGAGAGGCTTCCCGTGAGGCCGAGTACTCTTCTGCTATAGCTGTGGCCAAATGGACAAGTTCCTCTGGGCCTGGGAGGGTTCTGGAGGCCACCCAGGTACTGTCTGGAGGCCTGTGAACTGCAGAATCCAAGATCTCTGTGAGATGCTGATATGCAGTGATGGCATCTGAACTTCTTTCTCTCCGTGCACCCACCCACGAAGAGAACACCATCTTCCACGCTCCCAGGCCCCACACCTTTCTTTGGTAGTGAACAAACACACGAGTCTTGCTCTGCTGAAGGTGACAGCCCAAGGAAGCCAACAGACGCTAAAACAAGCAAGTCGTTGATGTTCATGTTCAGAAAGAGTTTGGGGGCCATGGCACTCCTAATGTGGGGAGCTGGGTTCACACGGAAGTTTCCCTCAGACTCTGAAGGCAGTTGGGGCTATGAAGCTGTATCTCTCAATGAATTGGGAGCCCCAGCTGCTGGAGTCTGAAACTTTCCTTGGAGCTGACCTTGAAGTGTTACTTCTCAATAATTGAGCATAGCCAGGACACTGATTAAAGCAAAGCCCTTCTGGGAGCCTTATCATTGCTCTGATAGGTGATTTTGTCTCCAGACAATCCTATTGGCATTCCCAATCTTTCTGGGACCTGCTCTGAAGCTCATGGTCTTTCCACCATCATTCCTTCCTTCTGTCGTTCTATAGTTAAAAAAAAAAAAAAAATCAGACCTGCTCCATGGTCAGATGTCCCCCCAGCCTCCTTTGCTGTCTGCTACTCTCCCTCAACCAGACATTTCCCCTAATAAATTTCATGTACCTTTCACCCTCACTTGGCTGCTGCCTGGTGAGACACATACGCCAATGTAGTGTGAGTCAAGTGATTAGGAGAGAGCTGGCAAGGGAGGGATGTTCTAGGCAGAAGGATCAGAATGTCCAAAGACCCAGATGGGAGAAAAGGGATGGATCTGTCAAGGGACTGAAATTAATTGAGAATGTTTGGAGCAAAAAATAAAATAAAATAGAGAATGCTTGGAGTTGAGACAGTGAAGGAGAGAGTGGGGAGGGCTGAGACGCTGGGACGGAGGGCATAACTGGACTTTATTCACCATACAAAGGATTTTGGCACATGCCCTGAGAGCATGGGTTGATTTTCATTTAAAGAAGGTACCATAATAATAATAATAATAATAATAATAATAAGGATAATATCATCTAATACGACAATAAGGATTCCAGGGGGTGGATGGGGAGGTAGGGGAAAGAGAGGAGTGATATCAAAAAGCTCAGTCAGAAAGAAAATGTTTTACACATGATGGTGGCAGCAATTGTACAGATATGCTTGATCTAATTGAATTATGGACTGTTGTGATGTATCTGTAAGGGATCCCAATAAAATGATTAAGACACAGCCAAGCAGGTGTTACAGATGTAATGTTTGCAATGGGATGCTGGAGAGGAAGAAGTAGCACTCTGGAGACGGCATTTGGCATATCAGAGGCCAACAGCAGAGGTAGAAGAGACGATGTGGGGCATGGGAGCACCACACTGACGACAGGTTGGGTCTGGGGAAGAGAGCCCAGATAGTTCAGATTTGACTCGGATAAGAAGCTGGCTGGTCATCTCATGCATGCATGGGAACCTCAGGAGATGAGCCGGTGTCTTTGGGTGGGTGGGTGCGTGTGGAGGATGCATTTGGTCTGCACACGCTGAGTTTGTGTTGCCGGGGAGAGCTCTCAGAGGAGGGATTCCTGAGTGGCTCAGGAAAAGGACTGGGATAAAGATGGAGGCTTTCATGATGAGAAGAGAGGGGGCATGCCGGGATCTGCAAAGGAACCTGAGAATTGGCCGGCTGGAAGGGCTGCCAGAGGCGGAGGGAGGGGTGTGGAGGCACAAGGGAGCAGAGTGCACCTCACAGAGTGACCTGTCTCAGGAAGACGTGACCTCTTCTGAAGTCTTTTAAGCTGAGAGGGCGCCTCAGGGTCAGGTTACATTTAGGAGATGGCTCTTGAATCTCTGCAGAAATTAGATGGGAGGGACTGAGGCAAGCAGGCTAAGGGAGGGCTCTTCCAGATTCAGGAACAAGGTGACAAGAACCTAGACGAGGGGCGGCCACTTTCTGTCCGTTTCTCATCCCCAGGGGCCTGGCTAGTTGCTGTGGTGCTGGAAGCGGGAGCAGTCGGCAGGAACAGAGTGCAACAGAGCTGACAGACAAAGGAGAAGGCGGGGCTGTCCTCTTCAGAGGAACTGGCCACTGAGGACCTGGTGGATAGCATCGAAATGCTGTCAGAGAGTGAAGGCTCCATGAACAGACGTCGACCAGGGTCAGAGACAGTGTCAGAAGATGAGCCTTCAGGTCAGAAGCCGCTCAGCTTACGACCGAGGAAGAGCTGCCTTCTCCGCACAGTGTCACCCAAGAGACATGAGTGGAGTGAAGCCTGTGGGAGCACAATCTTTGGGACCTTCCCTTGTCGCGGGAGCACTGCTTCAAACATGAAGAGAAGGCTGCAAATGATCGACTGGGAATTGCAAGTTGGCAGGTTCCAAGGAATGCATCATGGAAAAGTAGGTGTCATCAGAAATGAAACGGAACACATGAAGATCTGTGTCCCAGATGCTACTGGGACAGAAAGGTCTGATAGTGGCCATTTTGTTTTGTTTTGGGGGTGGGGGGGAGCATCACTGCCCTCTGGTGGTCATAGGAGCTACCCCGCGCTGCTCCAGAGAGCTGCCACTGGATTTGAACTGCCAAGCCCGCGGGCCGCAGTCCCGCATTCAACACTTCCTCCACTGGGGCCCAGGATATTGGCCATTTTGAACCAGAAGATAATATGGTTTGTTGTGGTGAGGATGAAGGAGAGTGTATTCATCCTCGCAAAGGATATTGCATAACCACTCTCAAAGTACAATTCTGTCTGTGCTTGGGCTGCATTTATCCGCATTCAAGGAACTCAAACCACACACTTACTATGCAAATGAATGCACCAACCACTGTGACGGGTGATGAAGAAATTGAAGAAGTCTGCCAATGTCCTCAGTCTGAAATTGATCACACAATGAATCAAGATACATTGATAATTATTGGCGGTTGGAATGTCAAAGTTGGAAACCAAGTGGAAGGAACAGTAGTTGGAAAATTGGGGCTGTAACCATAGAACAACTTCTTTATTGCCAATACTGTTTATCAGCAACACAAACAGCAACTACACGTGTGGAATTCTCCAGATGGCACACACACTAATCGGACTGACCACATCTATGGAAAAAGACAATGGAAAAACTCAAAACCAGCGGCTCAAGCCAGGCCAGGAGCTGAGTGTAGACCAGCGGCTCAAGCCAGGCCAGGAGCTGAATGTAGACCAGACAATCAACTGCTCCTATGTAAGTCCTGGTTGAAGCAGGAGAAAATTAAAACAAGCCCAGGAGCAACAAAATGCAGCCTTGAGTATATTCCATCTGAAGTTTGAGGTCATCTGAAGAACAGATTTCCTGCATTGAACATGAATGACTGGAGGCCAGATGAGCTGTGAGATGACATCAAGAACACCATAAGAAGAGATCAAGCAGTCAATAAAAAGACGAGAAAGAAAGAAAAGATCGAAGTGGATGTCCAGAGAGACTGAAACTTGCTGTTAAATGTAAAGTAGATAAGGCAAATGGAATAAATGATGAAGTCAAAAGGCTGGACATAACGTTTCAAAGGGCAGCTCAAGAACCCAAAGTATGATCATGAAATGTGCAATAACCTAGAGTTAAAAACCAAAAAGAAGGATCACACTCAGCATCTCTTGAAGAGAAAACACTCAAGAAAATTCAAGCTACAAATGGCAATATTAAAATATTCTATGGCCAAAATATTGAATGATGTAAGGAACATCCAAAGATGATGGAAAGAATACACAGACTCCCTGTGCCCAAAAGAACTATCGACTGTGCACTATTTCAGGAGGTAGTTTATAAGCAAGAACTGATCATACTGAAAGACCTTCAAGCTGTGCTGAACGCATGAACCAAAACCATGGCCCGAAGGATTGATAGAATACCAATGAAAATGTTTCAATAAGCTGAAGAAACACTGGCAGCACCCACTCATCTATGCCAGGAGATTTGGAAGGCAGCTAGTTGACCGATTGAGAGGAAGAGATCCATATTTGTACCCATTCCAAATAAAGGTGATGCTCAAATTATAGAACAATATCATAAATACAGTATGTCAGTAAGTTAACCAGCAAGGTTACAGTAGTAAATTGACAAGAATCTATCAGAGGTTCAGACTGGGTTCAGAAGAGGAAGTTGAACATGGAACATCATTGTTAATATCAGATGGATCTACGCTGTAAGGGAATCCCAGAAAGATATTTACTTATATTTCATTGACTGTGCCAAAACCTTCAGCTGTGTGGATCACAGCTATGGCTACCCTTGAGAAGAATAGGAATTCCAGAATGTATCAGTGTGTTCCTGCAGAACAAGAACATGGACCGGGAATCAGATGTGAGACCAGAACAAGGACATACACATGGCTTAAATGAGGAAAAGTAAGAGTCAGGATTGATCTTTTCACCATGCTTACTCAATGTATATGTTGAACAAATAACTAGAGAAAGTGAGCAAGATGAGGAAGACTAGGGCATCAAGGATGGAGGGACCCTCGCTAACGCCTGTGACAGCCAGGTGACACAAGCTCGCTTGCTGAAAGTGAGGAGGCCTCGAAGTACTTGCGGATGAAGGTGATGGACTGCAGCCTTCCGCATGGATGGCAGATCAATGTCAAGAAGATCACAATCCTCACGACTAGACTGATAGGCAGCAGCATGATAAACAGAATATTGAAGTCAAGGATCTCTTTTTGATTGGATCCAGGGTCAATGCTCATGGAAGCAGCAGCTTAGACATTAAAACACACATTGCATCAGGAGAAATTGCTTCCTAAGAGCTATTTAAAGTGCTGAAAAGCAGGAATGTGACTTTGAGAACTAAGGTGCGCCTGATCCAAGCCATGAGACTTTCAATGGCCTCATTGGACTGAGACAAAAAAGGATTAGTGAATTTGAATGATGGTGCGTGGAAAACATATAAGGTGCCATAGAGAACAAAGTAACCTGTCTTAGAAGAAGTAGGGCCGGATGTTCCTCAGAGGCAAGGATGGTGAGATTTTGTCTTGCTGCTTTGGGCATGTTCTCAGGAGAGACCAGTTGGGGAGGCCGTCAGGCTTGGTGAAGTAGAGGGGCAACTCAAAAAGGGGCATTTCCTCCGCAAGAAGGAGGCATACAGGGACCGCAGCAGTGAGCCCTGATGTGAGGACAGCTGTGAGGCTGGATCTGGATCATGCCGTGCTTCTTTCTGTTGTTCACAGGGAATTATGGGTCAGGAAAGACTCAACACGGAGAGAGGGGTGGTGAAGAGAGTCGCTGAGGGATAGAGAACTCAGAGCAATTTAAGAACAGCACAGACAGGAAGCTGGATGCCCGAAGTCTTACGCTCCAAGCATTTCATTCTCATCTTATACAAGTGGTTCTTAGAGAACTAGATTATGCATTAAACCAGTCTACATATAATTCACCAGAGGGGAAATTTCATTACTTAGAGGAGACTGCATCATAGATGTTGGTGCTGCTGCAATCTTTTTTGGAAACCACCTTGTAGCTCTCTCAACATCATGAATGTTACAAAGCCAGGCATATGAAATTATCTATCTATCTATCTATCTATCTATCTATCTATCTATCTATCTATCTATCATCACCATCATCATCATCATCATCATCATCATCATCATCATCATCACCATCATCATCATCTATCACCTATCTATCTCTTTTTAGCCATTATTAATCTTAATGCCTTTATATGTGGTCATCACAAAATGCAAAGTCTTGGCAATGTGCAAGCTTGCTCGAAAACCCTGTTCACCCCAGCGGAAAGGACCAACCCAAACCAGTAAGATAAACCATTGATACTGGTGAGCAGGTTATCTGACTATAGACCAATTACATTTTACAAATTCAATTTTACCCGAAGGGCAACCTAAGCCCATAAAGGTTGTGATGGAGCATGATGGGATTTGCCAAGCTATCATAGCAACAATCCAACCCAGCCACGCCACAGGGGATTCTGATGAATACTCTGCCCCCCACGTGACTGCCTTCCTTCACATCCTAACGGCAGCATCCCATTTCACACCAACGGGAGGGCAGAGGGAGGGAAGGCAGGACCGTTCCCTCTGAGACCTCCATCTAAGATGAAGAAGCATGGAGGTTGGAACTTTGGGTGGAAATGAGAAGCTTGGAAGCACCCAGCTATCACCAGGCCTTCATCATTTGTCCCCACTCTGTCTCAGGATGGACAGGTCCTCTCCTCTCCCCCGAATCGTTCAGCAGAGAAGTGACTGAGCTGCATTCTGAGGCAGGGACGAGGCCATCTAGCAGTAGGCTACTTATCTACAGCCTGAACTCTTGGTATTTCTGCTCCCCCTTCCCCTTTCTGTTATCCCTCAGAGTGAGGTGGTTCCTTCCTGCCTTCTTCGCCCACCCCTCCCCACTTCTTCTGAGCCTTCCTGCCTTGCTCACTGCTTCTCTTCCCCCTTCCCAGGGAAGGTCCTCCTTCCTCCCTTCTTCCTTGCTCCCTCTCTACTTCATCCCTCCCTCCTTCCTTATTTTTACCTTCCTTCCTTCTGGAACACAAAATCGAGCATCTCAGATGCCAGGCACACACATTGGTGAACAACACAGGCAAAGCTTCCATCCTCATGGACGCTCTATTTTCACATGAGCGGCTATGACCATTGGGGCGGGGCGGGGGCTGGGGGTGGGGCACTAGATTTCCGTGTCTGGCCTGTTTTTGAACTCTGGAGACCTAAGTTTGCGGCTTCACGCTGGTCACCTTTAGCAGGGTCTAGGTCCTTCCCGTGTCTGAGTCTTAGTTTACAGAATGCAAATGTTCAGCACAAACTGCAAGCTTCTCTGCAGAGGCCTCTGTTTTCTCTAGGAAGCCTTGATGGTCCCCTGGTTAATGATTTGGCCTTTCATGGAAAGGTCAGCAGTGAGAGCCCCCCAGCCCCTCCACAGGAGGAAGACCAGGCGGCCTGCTTCCATAAAGATGACAGCTTGGAAAGCCTAGGGGGGGCAGAGCTCTTCTGTGCTGTAGGGAACTGAGTGACGTTGACGTGGTGACGGGAGGGCTAAACCCTTCAATCCAGTGCCCTGCCTTGCGGGCTGATTTGCCTTGGGAGATGTTGAGTGGTTTCCAAACGGCGGTCAAAGGACTTGGAAACCCTTTTCCTGGGATCCCTCCCAAGCCAACCTGTCCTTGAGGAACCCAGCCATCCAGAAGTGGCTGAGTTTCTGGCAGAGCTGTGGTCCCTGGGACCTCCAGCTAGACTAAATTTCCTGCCTCAGGGAATGTGGCCCAGGCTCCACCAAAGCCTTATCATTTCCATTATGGCTTTCGGTCTCAGTGACTCAGATCATGTTAGAAGCCACATTCCTCTTCATTTTACATCAAGCCTTGTAAAACGAAATCTAAGTACGAAGCGGAGGCAGGACGGAGGCCAAGCAGTGTTTGTTTCCAATGGGCAATCATTCCACTGTGATTTTGACTCTTTGATGTTAGAAGACATAAAGCATTTTCTCTGGGTCTCTTGAATTTGCTTCCCTCAGATCCGCCTCCCTGATCTGGACTTTTTTGAGCTTCATCATTAATGTGGTCTATCCCTAAACCCCAACCAAGTTCACTGTCACTGAGGCAGTGCTGACTCACAGTGAGCCTATAAACCAAGATAAAACTGCCCCTGTGAGTTTCTGCCATTGGAACTCCTTATGGAGCAGAAAACTCCCTCTTTCTCCTTCGGAGCAGCTGGCGGCTTTGAACTGCCAACCTCATGGATCCCAACTGAACAGGTAACCACTACACCACCAGGGCCCCATCCCGACCCAGTCAAATTTTGATGTCCATCCCTCTGCCCAGACTCTCCACCATAGTGTGCGCCCAGTCCCAGGTCAGCCTTAGATCTCGTGATTGCCTCCTTTAGAAATTAGATCTCTCTTGGACAGAACACTGGCTGTTCTCCAAGGATGCTGACATTTCTACTTAGGGCTGCTAGGTGCCATTGAATCTGCTCCAGATGGCACTGGACCTATGGGCAGCAACGTGGCACTACCCCACTCCATGTACCCCTCGCCGTCTTGGCTGTCTGAGTCCCTCGTTGCAGGCACTGATCTTGCTAAGTATATTCTTTGTCTATCGTCTTGTCAAGGTTCTTCCATTTTCAGATTTCCCTGTCCTTTATCAAGAGTGATGTCCTGGACTCGTCCCTCTTCATCCATGTCCAAATAGGAGATAAAATCTCACCATCCTCATGTCTAAAGAATATTCTGGCCAGAGTTTTCCCAAGACAGTTCCATTCCATTTTTTCTTTTGGCAGCCCATGTTACTTTCAATAGTCTTCCCAATTCCAATGCATCCGTCCTCTTCACTCTTCCTTCTTCAACGTCCAACTTTTACATTCATATGAGGTGCTGGAAGTTACCATGGCTTGGATTAGGCACATGGTAGTTTCAAAGTAACCTCCTTCATTTTTAACACTTCTAAAGAGGTCTCGTGCCTAAGATTTACCCAAGGCAACACGCCATTTAATCTCGTCACTGTTGCTCCCATGAACCTTGATTGTGGATCCAAGCAAGAAGAAATTGCTGACAGCCTCAATCTTGTCTGTTTACCAGGATATTGCCCATTGGTCCAGTCGTGGACCAATTTTTACTTTCTTTGTATTAAGTTGCAGCCCACATGAAATGCTGCAATCTTTGACCTACCTCAGCAAGTGCTTCAAGTCCTCCTTACATTCAGCAAGCATTTCACAGGCTGCTAATAAGTCTTCCTCCAATCCCCATGCCATAGTCTTCTCTATATTGTCCCGCTTCTCTGATTATTTGCTTCGCACATAGATTAAGTGCGAAGAAAAGATCAAATCCTGGTACACATGCTTCTTGATTTTAATCGATGCAGTGTTCCCTGCTTCTGTTCACACAACTGGTTCTGAATCTGTGTATAGGTTCTGCATGAGCACAATGAAGTGTCCTCAAATTCCCACTCTCCTCAAACTAGTCAAAGCTCATGATCCACACAGCAGAATGCCTTGGCATAGCCCCTAAAGTATATTCCTGGTATTTTCTGCCATGAGCCAAGCTCCATCTGATAACAGCAATGAAACCTCTTGTTCCACATTCTCTTCTGAATCCAGCCCGGACCCCCTGGCAGCTCTCTGTCATTGTACTGTGGCAATCATTGTTTGATGATCTTTAACAAAATTTTACTTCTATCTGACAGCAAGGATACTGTTCAATAAGTTCTTTTATTTTGTGGAGATGGAATAATGCAAAAGGGATGGGAGCCCAAATTATTTCAGCTGACTAGAAATCCGGTCTATTAATTGTCCCTTGCTATTAGAGGAAAACAAAAGAATGGTCTCATGGATTTCTTCACATAACACCTACTGAACATAAGACATCACATGTGGCATGGAGGATAGTGCTGTGGGTGAGAAGAACATGGCTCCTGGCTTCATGGTTCTCAGAGGACCTGGGAGTCTTGGAGAAGGGCATTTTGGTTAGAGTCTAAGGACTCTTATCATCAGACCCATCTGTTCAGACTCAGGGCCATATTTTTACAACAGACCATGAGTTTCTGGATGTGACCTCACCTCAGCAAAGGGGGAGCTAAGAGATGCCCCCCTGGACTGTATTTATAAAGAGTGAAAAGTGGACACATATTTAGAAAACACTTGAACATAAGTTGAAACAAAAAAGATTATTTGGTTCCTTCCAAGTCCAATAAGCCAGAATTGCATTATGGAGGTGTTTTTGCAATCCTTCAGAAGGGTCCAGCAAACCTTTCTGGAAAACTTTAATCTTGGCAAATGTTAGTGTGTTATTTCTGTTTATCCCCCTGATAACCTAGTGAGGTTAAAAATATGGGTATTCCTTCCTGACAAGATCGCTGAAGATAAAGTGGGTGCATAAGCAAACGTGGTAAAGAAAGCAGATGGTGCCCGGCTATCACACGATAGAGCATCTGGGGTCTTAAAAGTTTGAAGATAAACAAGCGGTCATCTAGCTCAGAAGCAACAAAGCCCACATGGAAGAAGCACACCAGCCTGTGTCACCATGAGATGTCCATGGGATCAGATATCGGGCATCAACGACCCAGAACGAAATAAATCATATCATCGTGAATGAGGGGGAGTATCGAGTGGAGACACAAAACTCATCTGTAGGCAACTGGACATCCCCTTACAGAAGG
Organism: Nesogale talazaci; assembly: GCA_004026705.1. NCBI lineage: Eukaryota > Metazoa > Chordata > Mammalia > Afrosoricida > Tenrecidae > Nesogale > Nesogale talazaci. Next base: position 11,459 of record PVJH01019756.1, read on the forward strand.
ATCGTGGAGAGGAGATGAGCCAGTCAGGGTGCAGTATAGAAGTGATGAGCATACAGCTTTCCTCTAGTTCTTTCATGCTTCCTCCCACACACTATCAGGACACCAATGCTACCTTACAAATATGGCTAGACCAGAGCATGTACACAGGTACAGATAAGAGCTGGAGCACAGGGAATCCAGGACAAATAAACCCCTCAGGACCAATATTATGAGTAGCCATACCAGAAGGGTAAAGGGAAGGGGGGGCGAGGGGGAAATCAATCACAATGATCTATCTATAATTCCCTCCCAGGGGGATGGACAACAAAAAAGTGGGTAAATGGAGGCGTCAGTTAGTGTAAAACATGAACAAAAATAATAATTTATAAATCATCAAGGGTTCCTGAGGGGAGGGAGGGGGAAATGAGAAACTGATACCAAAAGGAAAGAAAAAAATTTTTAAATGATGATAGCAACAAATATACAAATTTGCTAAACACAATTGACCAGTGTATGGATTGTGATAAGAGTTACATCACCCCCCAATAAAATGATTTTTCAAAATATGGGCGTTCATTTTATTATTTTACAGTCACATAGAAATACAGCTTTTGAGAATTTACTGTGTCTAGAACCTGGTGCTGGGAGTTTAAAGTATGGCTTTGAGATGGAATATGATGAGAACGAAGGGCTTAGTTATGTAGATTTTTTTTTAAAACAAGAAGGGACTCTCTCCTATAAATTTAAGTTTATAGGACGGAAATTGTTCAGAGGATATGTTCTCCACCGGGACATGTCAGAGTGACCTTCTCCCAGAAACAGTGGGTCATTTAGACTTTGGGGGCCAATTTCCAATCCAAGACCTTGGTCAGGGTGACTGCAGAAGTTATAGCAAGATCCAGAGTTTCCCTGGCTGGTTCTCACGCTTTCAGTTGGGCGCCTTTGGGGATGACCCACTGGGGAAGTTAATACGAGGCGGAGTGCTGGTGGCTCTGGAGTTTCCACTTGCTGACTCCTCTCTGCTGGATCAGCCCTTGCAATGCAACACTACTGGTCAAGTTCCCTTCATTTCCGAACCTGTTCAGGCCATAGAGAGAATCATTCAGTGGCAGGCACTCAGAGCCCCTTGCTGACCTTCCATCCCGTTCCTTCCAGCTCCTTCTTCTAGATTCCTAAGCTACAAGGCGAGTAAGCTCAAATAGACTCTAGCCACCTTTACAGTTCCAGCTCTCGTCCCTTCCCCCACCCCCCTCCCAAATGTGCCCAGGATGCTGCCACATCACAAGTGACTTTGTGGAAGAAAGTCTGATGCTCAGACCAGATTCTGTTGAAAGTTCACCTCTGCATCCACCAGTCAGTGTGGACTGCAGGAGCCTCAAGGGAAATTTATTGATCTGCGTTTTGCTTCAATGTGCTGGATTGAGAACAAATGAAGGTGTAGACAGTCCACGCACACAGATGTCTGCAGGGGAGCTGGCCATGAGAGGATGTCCTGGAGGAGGCACTTCCAGAGTCAATGAGCTCCGTCATCACCTATGTCCAACATGGGCTTCGGCATCTACCCTTTCTCCCCTCTATTCTTCACCTGCTCTGGTCAAAGGCGCTTTGCTTCGAACCCCCTTCACTCTTCTGCAACCTTGACCTTAGATGCCTATATCTCTCTCTCCACCATCATCAACCTTTTCCTTCTGGCTCGTTTTCATCACTAGCAAATGCTCTCCTGCTCTCACCCCCAAACAACACCAGTAAATGCCTTGAATCCCATGGACTTTTCCAGGAACCCCTCATTTCTCAGGTGTCTCTCACAATCAATCCTCTCCATCCTCCCATCGGTTTGTTTATTATGAATTGGGTGAAAGTTTACAGTGCAAAGCATTTTTTTTTGCCTAATGATGCATGCATATTTTGTTTTCTGTCATTGACTGCACTCCCCCACAATGTGACATTACTTACTCCCCCTCCCTCGTGCGATTCCCATGTCAGTTCTGCCTTCTTCTTAGACCATTCTGCCTTCTGAAATCCATCCTTGATTACATGCTCCCCTTTTAATCTCAGGCGGGTGTCCATTCGAGGAGGGGCATACATCTCCAGTGCTATCGTGGGCTTTAGAGACCTGCCTGTTGGTTGGATGAAAAGTGTTGCAGATCTGGAGAGGGACCATCATCTAGGGAGTTCTACATTCTCGATAGAAACCTGATCGTTTTTTGTTCCACAGTTTTTTTCAGGACCTTCTCCTGGGATCCCCCTCAGAGCAGCTAGTGCTGGTACCTGGATACCTTCGTGTTCTGGTCTCAGGTCCATGGAAGTTGAGGTCCACGTGGTCTGTTAGTCCAGTGGACTTGTTGTTTCCATGCTCTGACCTTCTTCACTGCTTCTTGCTCTAGACAGGAAGAAGTCAAGTTAGACCTTAGAAGTTTTAAAGACCTCAGTTCCTACTCACCAAAGCACATCCTTCCCTCCGCTACCTTTCAAATTTTAGTGTCTGTGTCAGTAGCAATCGCCTGGTTCCGAGGTAGCCAATGGCCGCCATGTTGCCACATTCTATGGTCATGGCTCTGTTGTCACCATTCCTAACTTACCAGCGGACCCTGGTACTCTTGAGTTCTCTCTCCTTGGATGGTGCTCTTCTCTTGGTTGCCATGGTGAGTCTCCCCTGCTTTCCCTTCCAGAATGGGAAGCATTCCGACCTGTTCACCACAAGGCTCCAGTTGATCAGAGGGAGTCCCATGTGCCTGCTGATCTCCTCTTCCCACTGAGCCTTGCGTCTCGTGACGTGATGAAGCATGCCAGGACGACAGTGACTTGAAGGAGGCTGGGCGGGGATGCTGGCAGAACTAGACCTCAGAGTTTAGCGGCAGTAAGAAATTGGTCAAGAGTCTCCCACTTCTAAGTGAAGCTAAAATATCACAGAAAAGGGGAGGAGAGCTTAGGTATGCCCAAACAGATGACAAGTATAATACTTGCTATGAAAGGGACGGTGCCATATTTAAACATACTGCCAAACAACTCTTGGGCTGCACACCAAGGCAGGGTGGTGTTTCTTCCCCTTTAAAGCGGTCTCCTTGCTGGGCAGGTCTTGGAATGAACCCCTTGAACAGGACGTTGGCACCAGGTACGTCACTGCTGGGCAAGGAGATGACTAGCTTTGTTCAGCTCGCTGGAAAATTCACCGTCACGTCACTCGTGGTGAGCCAGAGAGCCTGCTAGCAATCGCAGGCCTGCAGGACGCCGGCCTCATTAGGACACCTCGACAAACAGACCGTCACGCCACGATCCCCGCTGTGAAGTTAGAGGTGTGGGAACAGAAGGAATGAATCCGAAATCGGAAGTGAAGCTTCGTCATTGAGTTCACGGAGCAATCCAGGAAAAGGTGGCGCCCTTCCGAAGATAATGACGAACTTGAAAAATGTGCGTGCTGTGGTCAAATCATCACCCTTCATCATAAAAGCCTTCTTACTATACATAGAGGTGATCTCTCCAGGGCGAGGATGATCAAGGAACCGTTCAGAGTCGGCTCCTCTTGCAATGATGAAAAAAGGTCACCAGCTAGCACGACCCCCAAAACAGAGCAAGCGCATCCCACTTGCCTAGGGGCTGCTTCATTTAGCACTGGGAGGAGGGGAAGAGCTTTCTCAAAGAGGGTGCTAGATAAATAGCCTCCTATGGGAATCTCATGAGCATTTTCATATTCTGATGCGAGCTCTTGAAGGAAAATAAAAAGACACCTAGCCTGTGGTGTCAGTGTAAGTTACACTTAATGACTTACAGTCAGTCTGCTAACATCAACATTCCAGGCTGAGGAAGTCTCACCAGGTAAGTTCTGGACCATATTTAAATCCTGGAAGTTTTGCATCATGTTAGATAAAAACACACTTGAATGCAGCCTTGCCTGCTAAACAAAAATAAGTTTTCTTCCCTAAGTTCAGGCTCCTTTAGGCCAAAGCATTGTATAAAGTACGGCTATCACTTCTCATTTGCTGGTGCTGGTGATTTCTGCTCTAGGGTGGGGTGCTGATGAGTTGGATGACTCGGTGGCTCATGGTTTGATTTTGGGATGGAGAGTTCTGGTCACAGCTATTGAAGTTTCTTAGGTTCTGAGAACCATACATCAGGGGATAGAAGACTGGGTGGTATAGTGGGTTATGTGCTGAGCTGTGTCTTAGAGTGGGTTCTGTAGAAAAGGAAAACCAGTGATGTAAATGTATACCAATAAAATGACTCATGTCATTGTACAAAGTGGGCAAATCCAATCCCAATTCAGCCAGGGTCCAAGTCTGTGCGTCAGATGTTAAACCAGAAGCTTCTCTTGACCTGTGTAGCCTCGGGGATTGATGAACCAAGATCATCATAAACACCACAGGTTGGTGGCTGCAAAGTAGATGAATCCAAGAAGACTGTCAGATCAGGATAGTGATGGCAGAGAGGAATGAATCTAAGCTACATCAGATTACAGACAAGGTTGCAGGGATCTACAGGCTGTGGAAGACTCCCAGGAGAAGCAGGCAACATGGCAGGCCATTGAGTCAAGTCCAAAGAACCAGAGGTCGATGATCCAGATACAGGAGCTACACTCAGCAAAAAGCAAGGAAACCTTACCACAGCATCTCCTTAGATAGGAATGAGCCACAGCTCCAAGGGAACTCTTTTTTCTCTGCACCAGGGCTGGGGCCTCCAGCAGGGAGATTGCTTTCCACCCTAGTGTTTTCACAACTTGATGGGATGCTTTCGAAAGATCTGGTTATGGGCTCCACTCCTTTTTTTTTTGGTTTGAAGCTGGCTTCCAAAAAAATATCAAAATTGGTTTCAATTTTATTTTTCCTCCTTTTATAACCACTCTCACCAATGTGCGGATGTGGTGGGCTTGGAAGCTTCTTAAGATGCTGATCCCTCTTTCTCCTCTTTTTTTCAAATCTTATGTATGTATCTAAAAAGTTTTCATTTTTTCCCTTCTACTTGTGGAGGACAGTGCATATGAAGAAAAGCTTACTCTCCAGAACTGCAGTGCTCAGGGCAGCAGCACAGGGGTGGGGCCCCCGTCAGTCAATCTCTTGCGTGTGTGATGGCAGGCCTTGGCCTTCTTTCTCTTCCCCTTCCCTTGCTTCTTTCCACGCATCATCCTCCCTTCTTTCTCTCCCTGGCACTTTCTCCTCTTATCTCTTTCCTGCTCCCCCCCCTGTTTTGTATAGACTTCAAAGTCTTTTCCTTTGGGGTAAAAGCATTTTTACCTTTCTTTCCCCTCCCACCCTCTATAGGAATGCTGTCAGGAAGCATGCATCTTCATGAGATTGGATAATGTTGCCTAACATGGTGTTCTCCAATGTGGTCCGTGCCGTGAAGCGTCTGACCGCCTCGTCCTTGTTTTCGAGAGATCTGTATGATTCCACTGGGTGTCTGGAGTTCACTGCACTCTGTCAGCGTGCAGCCTGGGTGAGTAAGAGGCCTCCATGGTCACACCGCAGAGAATTCTGGTCTAGCCTTGATAACGATCCTCACTCCCACAGGCTGCTGACCGCAGGAAGGCTAAGCCGTCCTCTACCCTGGAAAAACAGATTCCCCAGCCTTGGAAACACAAGGGAACGGTCAGTTCTATCTTATCTGATAGGACTGCTCTGAGATGGAATTGTCTCCATGGAAGTGGGTTGGGTTCAAGGGAAATGGACTTGGAGTCGGCAACAGTAGGGGATTTCTCTATTTCTGGAACCTTCCATCTCAGCTGTCCTGTGGAGCCTTTCTCTTTAACACCTTCTCCTCTCAGCTTCTGGACTGGGGATGCTGCCAAAGAGGTGGTCACCAGCCCGAGTCTGCCAGCTCTCTGGGTAGAAGTCAGAACTCCACCCGTTCTCTCCCCTCTCCCCAGACAGGACACTGTTGCCCACGGGAACTCTGCCAGTGGGCATAGGAACAGAGACTCTGGCTAATTCCTTTCCCCACTTGGCAGGCAACTACCCAGCCTGGAAAAACTAATTCATCGTTCAGAATTTGAAACCAGCATTTTACCAATGAAAGAGGAATAGAAAAGCCAGGGAGAACGTAGTAGCTCCTTTTTGCCTTTTTCACTGGGGAACAAAATAACCATTTGATTTCATCTTCACAAACACACTGAACCCGTTGTGATTGGGTCAGCCCTGAGTCTTGGGGACCCGACTGGGGTCAGAGTGGAATTGTGCTCCCTGAGGATTGGATGGCTGATTGGTCAGACCTAGATCACCAGGCCCTCCCGGGCAGCCTGGGTGTCCCTGAACCACGGGCACCCCTTTACCAGTTGAACCCACCAATCCTTTGGAGTCTCAAACATAGTAAGATGATGTAAGTTCTCAGGGGGGGGGTTGCTTTATATATCAATGGCATATTCATGGACTCTGTGTGTGTGTGTGTGTGTGTGTGTACGTGTGTTGCCTAGTTTTGATCATTAGCCAAGTGGACAACACTAACCAGTCAAAGTACCTAACCAATCATGGGATCCTCACATTCAACGATAGTATTCCATTATGAGGGGGCTTCAAAAAACTCATGAACACATACCATGAGTTTTACTTCCATTTTTTCCACCAAATTTTTAAAGATCCCCTTGTAGACATACCCAACAGAGTGCCAGGAGAGTGTCTTATCCGGGAAAGCACCTCCATAGTCCATATTGTTGTGGTGGCCAGGTGCCGTGGGGTCGGCTGTGACCCACAGCCACCCCACGGACCACAGACGCAGACGCTGCCCAGTCCTAAGCCATCCTCACAATGTCTGCCTTGTTTGGGGCCCTGGTTGCAAACACGGTGTCCATGCACCACATTAGGGGTCTTCCCCTTTTCTGGGACCCTCCCTCCTCTTGGTCAGACATGATATCCTTCTCCACAGACTGATCTCTCTGGGTCACACATCCAAAGTTTGTGACATCGAGCCTCACCCTTCTCTCTTCTACGAAGCATTTTAGATGGACTTTTTTGGAGACAGACTGGTTTGTTTTTTCTGGAAGACCATGGTACTCTCTGTTCCCCCCATCCAGAGCCCCGGGACACTGAAGAGAGGAGGAAGAGGGACAGTGAGCAGCTGGCACATAGCTGGTGCAGAGGGTGAATGTGGTCAGAGCTTCCTGAGAAGTGAGAGGATGAAGTCAGTTCAGAGAGGAAGGCCAGGCTGAGTCTGGGTGGCGGGGAAGAGCAGCCCAGGGGGACAGAGGGGAGAAAGAGCCAGTGGGAGGTAGCAGCCCAGAGGGCTGGCTTCCAGGTGTCCCCACCCCCCTCACAGAAGCAAGGGACAGATCTGGAAGTGCCTGTCACAGCACAGGCCCACACAGCTGTAACTGCTCACCACAGGTGGAGCCACAGGCAGAAGGGCCACTCTTTCAAGAGCTGTTCTCGATTGGAAGCAGCCAGCAGCTGGCACCTCCCAGCGTGCCTGTTTCTGAGCCACTCCTCGGGCAGACGCTGCTTTGCACTCATCCAAACTCACCGTCACCCATTCCGGAGAACTCGGAGAAGGGCACAGAGGGGAGGAGGGGGGCCGGCCCGGTGCAGCCCGCCTTCTCCATGAAAAAGCAATTTCCATAGAAATAGACTCTTTACCATGGCAACGCATGAGGTCACCGGGGACAGAAATAGAGCCCACTGCATCTGATCTGTTCCAGGATCAAGAGGCTGAATCCAGGGGTTTGCGTGGGCTGTGCGTGTTTGATGCATGAGGAGTCCGCGGGCCAAGACCCCCATTATCCTGCAGCGCATTCATCATTCTCGTCTTCCCAGTGTGCACGAGGCCTGGAGGCAGAGCTGCCGGGAAGCCAGGGGAGAATGACTGAGGGGCCGCGCGACAAGCTACGATGTGTGGAAAAGGGGAGCTATTGAGTTAGGGGGTGTGAGTGTGCAGACATCACCCCTCTCCCTCAAGGGCTAGTTCAGACAGGTCAGAAACTATTTTATGGATATGCGCAGCACTCTAGAAGGAATCAGTATCCTTTGGGGAATGCTGGATGCGCCAAGAGGACGAAGAAAATGTCTAAAGAGGCAGCCAGTCTCACACCCCGCTGTTGGCTCCTGGGGCCATCAGACACCACCCCGTTCCCTCTTCTGTGTTTGCACATCAGAACTGCGTCCCCACATGCGACTCCTCTCTTGTCCTGGGGCCCTTGTTGTGAGGAGCCACCCACGGCTGGCTATGCTTTGTTCTCAAGGACGCAGTACTTATCGCCCCATCCTTTGCCATCCTCCTGCTGGGATGTTCCAGTCTGCTTCTCAATCCATAAAGCTTGGGGGCTTCTTCTTTTTTTTAAATTTGTTGACCTCCTGCTTTACCAAGCAAACATGCTTTTTCCTGCATAGGTCTCCTCTCATAACGTGTCCAAAGTCTTAAGGAACTTTCTGACAGCCCCTCTGCGCAGACCAACCCTCTCAGCCACCAACCAAACGCACTCTCTATCATTAAGTTCATTCTGACTCCCAGGGCAGGGTAGAACACCCCTCCCCCACCCCCCGGGAGTGTCTGGGACCGACTGGGGTGTCCCCAGCTTTGTCTTCGCGTGTCTGCCCAGCCACACTTGTCTCATCCTCTGGTAAGCCACAGTGCCTTCAGTATGCTTTGCCAACAGCAGCCTGCACTGCAGCAATTCTCTGGCTTTCCTTGTCCCTGCCCCAGGTCACGATTATCCTGTGGCTGTTGATCTTCCTTGTCCTAATCTTCATTTCTTGGTCATCGACCTTCAGCCAAGTTCTCTGACTATCAGCCTCAATCTGCAGAACATTGCATAGTGATTTATCATATGCGCTATCTTAAAATATTGAATATTATATTACGACAGACCATCCATGACAGCAAGTCGAAAGGCACAGGAGGCATTTTTAGTGGGGCTCCGGTTCACACATGGGGAGTTTATCTGTCATAAGTCATTTTATGATTTTAGTCTGAGTGTTTGCTAATAAAATCTCTGCCACCCTCAGATGTTATGCATTTAACCAATTCTTCCCCAAGATGTTCATGCTTTCAATACCATTTCAATACTATTACTTCAACCTGTGGGTCATGACCTTTTGGGAGTCAAGTAACCCCTTCATGGGAGTCTTCCGATTCATAGCAGTAGCAAAATGACTAAGTTAAGAAGGAGCAATGAAAATAATGTTATGGTTGGGGGGCCACCACAACAGGAGGAACTGCATTCAAAGGTAACGGCATGAAGAAGGCTGAGAACTGCTGCAATACGTATCTAACCCACGAACGAGAGTGGATTTATTTCAAAGTAGACAAAAAAGCAAGGGGGTCACGTGCAGGCCTAGCGTGAAGTTAGACTTGTCTCTGGCAAGTAGTCAATGTTCCTGGCATCCTGTCTGCCTGTTTGCTGTCCACCACTTTTCTCTCCATGCGGATTGGTCAGAAACCCACCCATGCTGGAGACTCAGAGCCAGTGTGAACTGGGGGTGGGGGTGGGGTTGGCTAAAGACAGCAAGCACATGGCTCTCCGAGGGGTGAGGAGTGAGAGGAGCGGAAGAGAGGGACCATGTTCTGCATCCAATTTGGTGAGTAGTGACTGTGGCCTGGAAAGTTCATGAGCAACCGTCACGAGCAGTTCCTCCCCATCTGGAGGACAGTTGTGTGAGCGACGTTTGCAAACAGTTGGGAACGATTCCTCTAATGCAACTTGTCAGTCTCCTCAACTCGAGGACCAGAAAGCCTGGATGGTGCCCGGCTCTCATAAATGACTGCTCTGGAAGGCATCCCACTAGAAAGCCCAGGAGGGAGTGGAACATGGAACACAACTCAGGGTCATCAAAAAGACCAGGCTTTCTGGACACAGCAGACAGATGGAACCCCAAAGACTATGGCCTTTGTTTACCTTTCGGTGTGGAACACAGCTCACCTCTGGGTTAGAGGAACCAACCATTTGAGAAATCAAGGGCGACACTCACCCAATGACACCGCTCAGAGGATGAGGAAGGAAGGAAGCAGGGAGCCAGGAAGCACCGGGAGCAAGCCCAGTCAGGGGTGACGTCTCGCATGGGGATGACGGTGAGCAAGTGGAAATCAAATGGGCACAAACTGTCGAATGCAGAACTAGCTGATGATCTGGGCGGCACGCTTCCCCCTAACCCAGGAGAAAAGCGTTGATGGTGATTTGGTTTTAGAGGAACAAGTCAAGGGCCAGTGCCTTGTGGGAATGGTCCCAGCTCAGATTCCCATCTCAGCCAAATGCTGGGGTTCGGCATGATTTGTCTGCTTGTCCTTAATTCCAGGCCCCGGACCCACAGAAGCTAGAGGAGAAAATGAAGACTCTGGTGCTCCTTTGGCTTCAGGGAACGCAGATGCCAGGGTGGTGGCGGATACACTCAGTCCTAGTCCATGGGGAATTCACGGGTCATCGGCCCTGTGAGTCAGTGCTGTGGGACGGGCCCCAAGTACAGCAGCTTCCATGGAAGTCAGCTCTGAGGACGGCTGCTCTGGTGGCAAGATGAGGCTTCCTGGATTCCTGTGCATTTCTGGGCCCCTTGGGTTGGCTCCAGGTACCCGTTCCTTTGAGAAGGGGCTTCTCCAATATGGGGCTGCAGGGCACATCCTGCCCATCACGTGTTCTTTGTTCGACTTGGTGTTGGTCCATGGAGAGGTTTTCTGGTGGGTGGGATGTTTGATCATTCCATCAGTCGCTGCTGCTCCCAGCACTGGGATGTCACCTGTCACAGGTCAACCTTCTTGTGCTCTTTCTCTTGTCGTAAAAATCAAGAGACATCTACAGTCACCCTTCCTGTGCAGTATAACAAGAGAGAAAAGGAAAGACTGCCTAAGAAAGCAACAAGCCCCTGGGAGAATGCACAGGAAGAGGAGCCTGTGGATGTGAACAAGGTGGAAAGAGCATCAGCATCCTCTTTGCCAGCCACCTGTCTGTGTGGAAAATAATAGTGATAAGGATTAAACTGAAGACACCGTTATCACACAGACAATAGTATAACATCTACATCCATTATAAGGAAAGGATAGGTGGTGTGAATTTCATTGAGCTATATAAAAAAGAGCACCTTTCAATAGACATTGACTTTAAAACTATGCATAACTTATGTGGTGGCGTGACAAGCCTACTGAATTCAGGGGCAGATGGGGAATGGCGCTGACATCATGGCTGGTATATAACATTGTGTCTCTGGGGGGCGTTAAGGATTGTCTGCTCTGAATAAAGGCAAGTACCTGGAGATGTTCATGTTGAGATACTGCAGTTCTGCCTGCTACAGACATGCTGCAGACATGACCGAGGACTTACAGGAAGATTGATGAGGAATCGTTACCCATTTGCGGTATTATCGTCTTGTAAGGAAGCAAAATCCAGAGATGAGTAATGTTTCCCCAACAAACTAGACGTGTTGCTAGGTGGCTTCTGGTTGGTTCCCATTCAGAGCCACCCTGTGACCACGGAATGAAACACTGCCCTATCTTCACTGCTAAGAAGTACACTGGTTGTACTTCTTCCAAGTCAGATCCACTGGTCCTTTTGACAGACCATGGTACTTGCAACACTTTTCCCTAGCTCCATAATCCCAATGCATCGATTCTGCTTCTTTGGTCTTCCTTATGCGATGTCCAGCTTTCACTTGCCTGTGAGGCAATTGAAAATACCACGACCTGGGGCAAGAGCACCTTCGTTTTCCAAGTAGCCTCCTTGCTTGTCAACATTTTACAGAAGTCTTATGCACAGTAGATATGCCCTATACAACGCGCTGCTTGATCTCATGACTACAGCTTCCATTGTCAGTGGTTGGGGATCCCTGACCACTTTGGTCTTTCCTCCGTTGACCATGATGTTGTCTATTAATCCCCTTGTCAGCGTATTGGTCTGACTCCAGGTCAAGTATCACTGGGTACGGAAGTTCCTGCTGTGAAAGGAAGCCCAGAGAGGGAGATGTGACGTAGTTGGACAGATTGTGTAAATTTGTAAAGTTTGGTGGGCATGGAGGGGGATTCATGGTGACTCCATGGAGTTCTGGTCTGATGCTATCTTCGGGTGGTCCCTGTGTCCTACGGCACTGTGCATTGTGAGTGGCTTCCGATAAGGGACTCCCCTTCCAGTACTGCATCTGATGCTCTTCCCTGAGATCCGGAGGGTTTTCATTGCCTGTCTTCCCAATCTGTCTTAGTCTGGGAGCTCTGGTGAAACCTGCCTGCGCCTCAGCTACTATCTGAAACAGCCGTGACCTAGATCTCAGCATCCCAAGCACGGGTAAGCCACCACAGTGTGACAGACGGACAGATAAGTGATGCAAAGTTGTAACATCGACTAGTGAAAACTCACAAAAGTGACCACTGGCCAGCTCCTCGAACACTCTTCTCCAGTCATTTCCAACTCAGAGGGACCCCTGCGACAAAGAAGAACTGCCAAGATCCATGGGGTTTCTGAGGCTGCCCCTCTTTATGGAAGCCAACTGTCGCATCTTTCTCCCATTGTGGGTTTGAACTGCTGACCTTTCCGTTAGCAGCCACACACTTGAAACAGCGAACCATCTGGGATCCTTCTGGTTCCTTTCACAGTTGCTCCAAGCACTAGACTTGTTGTAAATGTTATATTCGCAAGGACAATGCCTTTCCAATGTCGATGTGGGTTATCCATGGCATTGTATTCCAGGAAAGGCTTTGAGCTGCATGTGAAAGAGAACCTGTCTCAGTCACCTCATTCACGGGACTGGCCTCCCTGCTCCTGTGCAGAGGCTCATGGTCCCCCACCTGGCCCAGGGAGCAGCATGCTGACGTGAGGCTTGGCTGTGCTGTGGGAAGGTCAGGTGCTTCGGATGTGGCACGACACAGAGATGTTTTAAACAGTCAAGAGGGAACGTCTTTCAAGGAGCAATTCCCAGTGTCTGGGAGCAAATTTGGAATGGAAGACTCAGCTTTTCCATAAAGTCAACAATCTAGCTACACACTTGGGATTTTTTTTTTCTGCTCAGGCAGTCACGGTTTGTTACACAGAGCGGGAATTCAGTTCTTTGGTGGCTAGGGAGCCTGTCTCGGGGGAAGTCTCTTATTAAAGGAGAGTTCTATCCCTCGGCCTTCCATTTTGCTCAGCTTAGATGCCAGTCCTCTGATTGCAGTCACACCTTTCAAAACTCTTTTCTGATTTCAAACTTTATGGAAATGATCTCCCTCCTGCTTTTCTAGATGGCAAGAGGAGCCACAACTATAAATAGAAGTGATGAAACTGCCGGCCTATTTAGCCTAAAAATGAAATAAAGGAGTCTGCTCTACCAAACTCTAAAAAACCATTGTGTGAAGGAGGCACCAGTGATCACACAGCCCTGCAAAAGAACATTTGTGTGGACCCCTAAGTAGAAAAATAAAAGGGGGCAGGGGTTTCGGTTTAATTCCACACCAAAGCAATCATCAATTTCAAATGACCCATTAAATAGAGACATAGCTCCCTTGTCCGTTTACAAAACTTCAATCTTAAAATGGTCACAATGAGCCGCACCAGGTTTAGTCAGATGGATGGACGTGTGAACGCATTCTTGGGCAGCTTCTTTTCTGGTTCCCAGGGCCACCTTCACTTCTGTATGTGCCTCTGCTCCATCACACCACATCCTCCTGCCCCTGCCGACCCACTTGCTTCCCTTGCTCTCTCTTGTTCTCTCCGTCACTAGAGCTAACCTGCTAAGGAGTGGGGAGAAGCCGCACCAGCCAGTGACTTTGCTCTGGTCTAGATCTCCCCACCCCCAAGCTTCCCCTAACCCCTTCATACTTAAATTGCACACTTTTTGCCAAATGCAGAAGACCTTAACCATCAGCCTTCCCTGATGTGTTCAGGTGGCCGAAGTTCAGATCTTTTTGCAGCACGGGAGGAGATGCCCAAGTGAGTTCATCTATAAGATGCCGTATTCTTTTGTGTGTGTGTGTGTGTGTGTGGCACCACTGCCCTGGTGGGAGTAGGAAGCCCAGTCTTGCTCCTGGAGAGCTGCTGCTGGATTTGAACCACCAACCCTGTGGGCCGCAGTCCCGCACTCAACCACTAGGCCCCCAGGGCTCAGTCTAAGATGTTGTGTTCTTGTGGAGGGATGGCGGACACGAATTCTTCATAGCGAGGCTTGCTTTCCTACGGAGGTGCTCATCCACGTCCACAACCTTTGTGTCTTTTCTTGCTGTCAAATTGTTACCGTCCTTGGAAGTAGTCTTTCATGTTTTCTTTTTATTTTTCTCTCCTCTTGGGTTCCACAAGTTATGAAATTAGTGCTTTGGTGTCTAGGTCACCAGCTCCCTTGTCTCTCAACTTATGTCTTATTATCCTTTTTGATTATTTTATTTATGACAGTCTTGAAAGACCCAACTGTGCAGGGATTCCTATATAGGCAGTCCCATGTAAATTACAGCACAAATTCAGATTATGGCATGGGAAAACCCACTAACCCACAAAGCAGAGTACTGATGAAACAAGTGACCCACCTGCCAGTCACCCAGCCAAGAACTAACTAACCAATCAACTCACCTATCCCCAAGCCAACCCACCTGCCATCCACGCAGCCAACCTACTAGCCAATAGATCAACTAACTGATAAAAAGAGGTTTTGGTCTCCCACAGCTCTCTCACTCCTAGAAAGTGATTCAATCCTATAAAGAATCCCTTATAAATGGAAATAATGCCACTTATTAATGCATATGGAGATACCCCGATACCTGTGGTGGAGTAAGGGGTTACACCTTGGTCTGCTAACTGCAATGTCAGCAGTTGAAGCCCACTAGCTACTCCTCTGGAAAAAGTACAATGTACAACTTGAGAAGCCCAAAGGGTCATTAGGCTCTGCCCTATAGAGACGAATCAACGCCATGGTAGTGGATTTTTCCTTCCCTTTTTCTCTCCCTCTTTTTCAGACTTCCTCTTACTCTCAGAGGAAATAAAACAAGAGTGCTTTCCTCCAGGGAAACCCCAAACTCAGGTAATAAAATGCCTCCAGGTCTCTTGGCTGTGGAAGACTCACCCTCATCTGTTTTCTCCCAACCCTTGTCTTCCTGCTTGGGAGAAAAGTCAGATTGTCCAACCACATTAAAATTTGACCCCATGTCCCCTTGGTAAGTTAATCTTAGAACCGTGGGTGTTTTTCTATAAAAGACAGCCCGATGTTACCTGCCTGGTGGGATAAACATGACAAAAACAGAGCCCCTGGTGGCTTAGTGGGCTATTCACTGGGCAGCTTCACATTATATTAGCACTTCCAGGCTACTGGTCACTCTGCAGTAGAAAGATAAGGCTGTCTACTGCCACAAGAAAGCCATCTCAGACACACATCAGGGTGGTTGCAGAGGAGAGCTGGGATCCCCTCAATAGCAAAAGTAATGGAAATCGGAGTAGTCCTAGAGAAAGGCAGGAGGGCGGAAGGCTAGAACCTTTTAGAAGTGAGGGTTGGGCTTTGTCTTCTGCAGGCAGAGGCGGTGCAGCTGCTGTCTGGCTGAGGCCAACACAGCTATAGGATGAGTCATGGGAAAAGGAAGTGGTCCTGCATTGAATCGATTTTCTCCCAAAGTTCTGTGTCGGTGGTTTGGCCGGTACACCCGAACATAATCATCATCCCCTGCGATGCGATTGGACTGGATCGGACCATCAATGTAAGGGGGTTAGGGTGAGAGGCAACTCCCTTAGTCGGGCCACAGACCTGCTTCGATTCGAGACCCCAGGAGCTTCCCTGGGGTGCAGTCAAGATCACCTTTGATCCTGAAGGTTGAACCAAGCTGAGTCCACACTGGTGCCTGGTGACCCTGTGGTGCACGGATGTCTAAGCCTAGGACTCTTTATGGGAGTAGAGGGCCTTCTCTTGCTCCAGTGGGGAAGCTGGTGGTCTCACACGGCTGATCTCTCTCTCTCTCTCTCTCTCTCTCTCTCTCTCTCTCTCTTTCAGTTGGCAGCCCAAGGTGCGACTGCTCAACCAGGGCTCTAGAGTGAAAAAGGAGAGAAGGGAGCAGAGAGAGAAGGACTTAACTGCCACCATGAAAGAAGAGCTGGGAGCCAGAGGGCGTCCTTGGGATTCAGGAAACTGTCCTGAGCATCTCTTAGACCCAGAAGAAGACGCATTGCAAGCCACGTGCAGATCCCGGAGTGGCACGGGGCCCACAGATCCTGAAAGGAAAGAAGGGTCTTTCCCCAGAGGCCACACACAGAGAAAGACCTCCTAGACCTATCATTCTGAAGTTGGACTTTCAGCTCGCGCATCTCTAAGAGGACCCACGCTTTTTAAAGTCACCCATCTGTGGTATTTTTATCATAGCAACCCTAGATAAATAAAGCACTCACCCTATTTTACTACACAATTCTCCGTATTCAGCATTCCCTGCTCAAATTTCCATGTGATTTCTCCCACTAGATTGGACTATAACTAGTCCATGACCATAAACATTGAAAGAGGAAAAAAAGCTTTAGAATTAAAAATAGAAAAGCAACCCTGTACTCATGACATCATTGGAATATAAAATATTTTTAACTAATCTATGCATTTGGTTTCTACTTGTATTTCTGAAATAATCTCATGAACTATTCACTAAAAGACCATCTGAGTGCTTGAGTCAATGTATTGTGCAAAGTCTTCCATTTCAAGAGAAGTTCGACAGGCAGATTGCTCGACTGCTGCCAACATAGGCTCAGTCAAGCTGCAAACCATCTGGGGCTTAGGACGGTTTAAGATGGGATGTGGATGATGGAATTTGAACAAATCTAATGTGTGCATGTTTGTGAATTCTTTGCATCTCATTTTCTGACCTCAAACTGAAATTTTAAATAATAAGAAGAAGAAAAAGAAGAAAGAGGAGAATAAATAACCTGGAACTTCAAAGGAAAGTCACTTTTTAATTTCACCATGGAAGAGCGATCAGGCCAAAACCCTCACAGCTGTCTGGATAAGGTGCTGGAAAATCATTTCAACCCATGATAGCAAGACTCTTCAACCCAAGCCAACAACACAGTCAAGAGAGGGTGCCCTTCTCCAAGACAGTCAGGCGAGGCATAGCCATCTAATTTTTATTTCTGGGAGTGGCTTGTCTCCCACTCAGGCTGGCTTTATCTCTCTCTATTTGCTAAGCAAAATATTATCTGGGTCACTCTTTTATTTGCAGAGGGAGCTGTGGTTGTTGAGAAAACAGAGCTTGAGTTTGCATACTTGAAACACTTCCAGGTCCTCTCTAGGTCTTCTGGAAAATGTAATGCCTTCTTCCACGTCTGCGCATGTGAATCGGGGCTCTGAACATACTGCTTTACGTTCATGCTCTCCTAGAATCTTGTGAGTAGAGTGTGTTGCCTGGGAGGAGGACTAGAATGAAGGAAGGTGCTATCATTTTCAGAGTGAAGTCAGCATTACTGCAAATGTGTGTGCTTCTCTGTAACACACACACAGTGCCAGAGAATATTCTAGTGGCTCAGTCAGTAGTCAAAAGGTCAGAGGTTCAAGCCTACTGAGTTTCTCCAAAGATAAAAGATGAAACTGCCTGCCCCCATATAGATTTCCAGCCACAGATTCCCTATGGAGCAGTTCCACTCAGTTCAATAGGGATGCTCTGTGTCAGAATCTACTTGACTGCAGTGGGGTTTTGTAACCTTAACCTGCTTCCAAATTAACCTGGAATTTTCCCAAACAAAAAGGGTGTGGTGCTTAAGGAGAAAAAATATATATGATCTCTACTTTGTGGTCAACTTGCTGTATGGCCATGGGAAGCTACGTCTTGACTCTGGCCCTGATCTTCCACACGGATGTGAAGAGGCTGGGCATCTCAGCTGGGGGATGCTCATATCTGAAGTGTCCTTGTGAATATGAAGAGACCACTATGGAAAGGCTGGCAGGAATAAGTCATGGATTCCCCCTGCCAAGTGTGGGCAGAGTGGCCTGATGTCAAAGCACTGCATCTCCTTCTGACCATTAGAACACAGGTCCCACAGGATCAGGGGTGGGGGAGGGATGGGCATGGGCTTGTCCTCAAGCCTGGTGAGGTTGAATGGCCAATAGGTGTCGATCTGTTCAGAGCTAAGCCGGAGCCATGGGGTGGAGCTGACCACTCCGATGGACATCCCACCTGGACTGTAAGGCAGGGTCTTCCCAATTCCAACAAGGACAGCGCGGTTCACTTAGGGTTTGGTCCCCTCCTGTGCTTCTTCCCTCTGGCCCTAAGAAGCATCTGGAAAGAGAGGTGCTATTCGACGCCCTTGAGTTGGTCCTCACAGTGATGTGCTGTGGAAGAGGATGGAGGTCTGCCCGACCTTGAAGCATCCTCACGACTGTTGTTGTTTGCATTCATTGGTGCAGCCACTGTGCCCAAACCTTCTCTCTGAGGAGCGTCCTCGTTTTTGCTGGCTCTCTACAAAGGGTGGGGATCATGCTTTGTGTCAATTTGACTGGGTTGTTCTTACCTATCACCACGTTCGTTCTGATCCATAGCAACCCTATGCACAACGGGAAGTAACCCTGTCCACGCATGTGCCAATCTCTCCATTGTTCTTATGCTTGAGACCGTTGCTGCAAGCACTGTGCCGATCCATTTCAGGGAGGACCCTTCTCTGTGCCACCGCCCTTCTACTTTACCAGCATGGCTCCCTCCTCCAGGGACTGGTCTCTGCTGACACGTCTGAGGTGTCTGAGATGAAGTCTCACCATCCTTACCTTCAAGGAACACGTTGGCTCGACTTCTTTTTTTTGGGGGGGGGCAATCACTGCCCTCTGGTGGTCGTGGGAGCTACCCAGCCTTGCTCCTGGAGAGCTGCTGCTGGATTTGAACTGCCAAGCTCGTGGGCCGCAGTCCCGCACTCAACCACTACGCCACCGGGGCCCATCCTCAACTTCTGATATAGATTTATTTGTTCTCTTGGCTGTCCGTGGTACTTTCAATACTCTTCATTGTTCAGAAACGAAATAATTCAGAAACAGATTCTTCTCCTGTCTTCTTACTATGCTCAGTAGTTTGGCACTAGTGCCCCATGATGTGGTCTGATATAACTTAATCAACTCCTTCATGGAATCTGACATAAAGTGATCAATTCTTTGAGCAACTGACAACCGTCACTGATGCGATTGGAAGAAAGTTTTCTTGAAAGGTGTGACCTTCCCTTTTCTAAGAAGACTCTGTGGGGATTGTTTATCACTCTGGTTTGGTGTGAATTCTCAATCTGGTTTGCTGACCTCTTGTCAGGTTGCCCGCTGATCACAGGAGCCAGCATTGGCTTCAGCTTCGCATCCACCAGCCTCTGGTCTTCCTACTCCATCTTCCTGCTTCTGGTTCATCAGACCCCGCTGCTCTACAAGTCAGGAGAAGCCTCCAGCTGACCAGCTGACCTACTGGTCTGAACCACATTGGACTTCCCCGAGTCTACAAATGTGCAAACCACTTTCTTAATATATATTTCTTTATCAATTCACACATAGAGAGGTCACTGGTTTTGCTTCTCTAGAGACCTCAGCCTAACACATCAAGCATGGGATCCTTCACCAGGGACAGGTTCCTCCGGATAGCGTGTCCAAAAAAGTATCACCAGAATGCTCCTTAGAAATGAAGATGACAAGACTTCTTCTCAGGCACTTTGAGAAAGGACCAGACTGGCTGTGAGTTGGTGAAATGCCATCCTCTTGGAGGAAGTGCTTAAAATATGTCCCAAATCCTGCCACTTTTCTTGAATAAGATGCGTGCTACCTAGCAAAGTAATTGGGGTAGTTTTGTTTCCCAATTTCCACTCACTCTGAGGAAAGTGTTACTTCCATTCCCATTTCATTGGCCACTAGATTCTGCTTTCTTCAAGTTCTAAACCCAACCCAATGGGCAGGAACCATGGTGGCCAGCTTTGAGGGTCTTGTGGAGGAGATTTGCTTTGCTTCAACAAGATGTACTTGAGCACGTCCCATGTGGCAGACTCAATGCTTGCTACTCTGTGGTCAAGGGTCAACTCCTTGCCTTCTTAAACACTAGCTTTATCATCTGTAAAATGGAGGGGAAGCTAACCATTGGGAACATTAAATGAGGCAATGCATGTGGGACTGGATGGATAGCTTCGTGAACCTGATTCAAAAGAGCATCTGAATTGATTGATTTATAGTTTATTAGGCATTCACTACGGATTATATAAAGAGCCCTGGTGGAACACTGGGTCTGCTTCCAGCTGAAAGGTTGACATCTACCCAACAGCTCTTGGGGGAAAGACCTGATGATTTTCTCTCCCAAAGCCAGTAGCCTAAAAAACCCAATTGGGCGGTTCTATTTTGAAGTGCAGCCAGAGTGACCACTAGAAGCAAGGATGGTGAGACCTGATTTTCTGTACTCTGGGCATGTTGTCAGGAGAGACCACTCCCCGGAGAAAGACATCATGCTTGGTAAAGTGGAGGGCATTGAAAAAGAGGACGGTCCTCAAAGAGATGGACGGACCCAGTGGCTGAAAGAATGGGCTCCCTCATAAGAACGATGGTGAGGAGGGTGCTGGGCTGGGTGGTGCTTCCTTCTGATGGACATGGGGTTTCTAGCGGTCAGAACTGACGTGATGGCACCCAACGCAATGACTTTGCCAGGTGGGGTTTTGGGGGGTCAAAAATCAACTGAAAGCCTCGAACAATGTTAGAAACATGGGACCTGAAGCTGTTTAGGTGTCAATGAGTGCGACGGGTCCTCCCCAAATCCTGACCTTCTGCTAACAGCAAGCCACGACCCCAAAAGATCAAGTGCCGCGAACAATGTCCAGGATTCCTAATGAATATGAGGGGTTACCCGTTGAGAACCGGCCACAGGACAATGACTCGGGATCGTGGGGAACTGGAACCTCAGGATTGATCTGTGACTTGGTGGGTTCCTTGCCTCAGAGAGATGCCCATGCTTGCCTCCATGACGTTCATACAGATGGGCATGAGCCTTTGTCATTGAGGTGATGCCAACCGCAGTGACCCCGCAGAAGAGAGGAGGACTACTCTGGAGGGTTTCCTGCGCGGCTGTCCTTATGGAGGCAGGTGGCCTCATACTTGTCTTGGTGGATTGCAACCACTGAGCTTTTGATGAGCAGCTGGCCCCTTCACCACTGTGCTGTTAGGGCTCCTTGAAAACGAGATTGGGAGGTTTTTAGATGGGGCCTCTGTTCTATTTACCAGCATGAGATGTTCTCCTATTAGAGCCCAATGTCTTTGCTTTGGAACATTTGAAAGCGCACGCCTCTTATTTAAGCTTGATTTCTATTTGTTCTGCATCTTGTCTTTTCCCTCCTCTCTCATGGTGCACCCGAGGCAATAAGGGGCTCTGGTGAAACGGTGAGATAGGCCATGGGGCTGCTATCTACAAGGCTGGTGGTTCAAACCCAGTGGGTATCCTGAGGGAGAAAGATGAGGGTGGCTGTTGGTGTCATGAGTGACAGCCTTGGGGACCCAAGGAAGCAGTTCTACTCTGTCCTGCTTGTACAAGTCAGAATCAAACCCATGGCAGTGGATTTCTTGATGCCCTCACTGGCGTTGGGGGAGCAAGGAAGAGGGATCCCAGAGGAAGTCAGCGGGCAGGAAACACAAGTGACTCATCCCACTCCTGTAAACACTGGGAGCCAGTGTCTCCCACTCCTGTCTGGGATGTCCCTGGAGCTCAGACCACACTCGGGTCAGGACTTGAGAGAACTGAATGTAGCTAGACTTCCCCTTTAAAAGAAGAAGAAAAAGAATGAAGAACACACGGAGGATTTGAAATTTCGTTGGGAGAAAAAACTCAGCATGTACTGCTAGGGGTTTGGGCTGTGACCCAACAACTCATGTCTGTCTTTAGTGACCGCTGGGAACCTTGTAGAAATGACATGGCAACGCCCACGCAAGCACATACCATTTGTAGATTATTAATCACTAACGAAACCCTGGCATTAGGTTAAAAAAAAAAAAGAAAAAAAACAGCCATGAATGGAATGACGGCTACCTTGGAAACAAATAAACAAGACACCCGTCAACCCCCAAATAAAAAGAAACTACCTACATTTAAGAGTGGCTTATGTCAGAGGGATTGAATTTCATTTCTTTGGGGGTGGGGAGGCTGGTGAGAAAGAGGGCTTGACTTTTGATTCGTGAAGATCGATGAGTTGTTCAGAGTACTGTGTCAAGAATTATTTTTCCAGAGATGCTCCTTCTCCCTGTGCAGTCTATTTTTGGTGTAATTTTCCAGGGTCATGAGCTCAAGGGGCATTTTCTCTCTTTGGGTGGTTTGTGCCCAGTAAAATTTAGTAATGTCTGTGGGTTTTATGTCCTCAAAGTAAGGCCCCTAAAGAGCTGAGTGCCTATCTATTCCCATGTGGGTTTCCCCACCACGCTGCCTTAAGCTTTTAAAACGGTATTTTAATCAATTTTTAACTTGGGGGAAATATGTCATCTTTGTTAGGTGTGCTCAAGCAGCCAAATCATAGCAGCCCCTGCACAGACTGGAGCACTCTCTGGTCCCGGCCTATCCTCCCAGCTTGTTTGAGCCTCACTGCTGCCACTGTGATGTCGGTCCCTTTTGTTGAGCACCTTCCTCATTTTATGTATTTTTCTCCTTTTCTACTATTCCACATGTAATGTCCTTCCTCCAGGAGCAAATACAGAAATGTGTCCAAAGCTTTGTTGCTTACAACTTAGTTTGCTTTTAATTTAAATTGTAGTTTGTGTAACTGGCATAATATATAAAATGCTAAAATAAGCTGTAGAGAGCGCCATATATGTGTGTGTAGATATTCTTGTATGTACATATAGATGGGTGTGTAATAACACACATAAATACATATACACATATTGTCAGCACAGACCAGTCCCTGGAGAAGAGCGTCAGGATGGTTGGTCAAGTCAGTGGCGGTGCAAACAAAGGGAAGATGGACACAGTGGCTCAAACATAGGAACATTGTGGGGGCAGGGCAGGGCTGGGCAGGGTTTGCTTCTATTGTACATTGGGTCAGTGTTGGAACCAACTGAACAGCACTTAGAAACCACAATAATGTATATATATATATACCCACATACATATGTATACATATATACATGGATGAGTGGGTACCCCGCCCCCCAATGGAATTTTTAAAAAGCTATTTATTTAATGATGACAATGCATGTCCAGATATGCTTGATGCAATGGATGTATGGATTATTGTAAGGGCGTCCAATAAAGTGATCTTTTTTTTTTTTTAAAAAAAAAGTCATGCTTTAGAATAGGCAGACTTTAAAAAATAGATTAATAAATAAATAAATAAATTACAGAACAACCTTATCCCCTTCAAAGTACTCTCCGTTACACTAGTACGTTTGTGAAAGCTGCGATCCCACTCTTAGAAACCTTTTTCAAACCGATCTGTTCGGATGGTTGACAGGACCTCCCTGGTTTGTTTGTGTCTGTTTCTTCAACTCTTCTACTTCATCAAATCACTGTCCTTCCGTATATCCCTCTGCATTTGAGGAAACAAAAAGGAGTTGCCTGGAGTGAGGCCAGGGGAGTCAGGTGCGGGGCGAGAGAGGGGTGCTGGTTTGGGCCCACACGGGCGCACTGAGAGGGCTGGGTGAGCAGGTGCATTGTCATGGTGGCACAGCCGGTCCCCCGTCTGCCACCACTCAGTGTGGCACACGCTGCTGTGCAATCTTCTCAGAGCCTCTACGTAGAAAGCTTGGTTAACAGTCTGACCTGGTGGGACAAACTCCAAATGCACTATCCCCCTCTCATCACATCTGGTTTTGGGGCGGTAAACCCACATATATGAGTAGATATAAATGCATAGATTATATAGAGAGTAGAAAATATTCACATATATATTTCAGTCTTACTTCCGTCAAGTGAATTCTGATTCACAGAGTATAGGACAGAGTCTAACTGCTCCTATGTGTTTCTGAACCTATAGATCTTTATGGGAACTGAAAGCCTCATCTTTCTTTAGAGGGTTGATGGGTAGGTTTGAACTGCTGATCTTGTGGCTGACAGCCCAATGCATACCTTACTATGCTTCTATCTATCCAACTCTCTATCCATCTCTGCATATGACTCTCGCTCATTGCCCCCGAATCAACACCGACAGACAGCAACCCCTTACCACAGGGGAGAACTGCCCTTGTGGGTTTCTGCAACTGTAGCTGCTTCTATAGGAGTGAACAGCTGTGAGTTTGCCCCGCTCTTAGTGGATAGTGGATAACGCACGGCTTCGTGATGAGTGTGCAGCACTCACAGGGCGCAGGTGCAGATCTCTGCACACACTTGCTCTGGCGACGTCTTCCAGCCTCCCCGGCCTCACTCTCACCCCGACCTCCTACTATGGTGCTGGCATTGCACGTTGGCGAACTTTCCCCTCTGCCCTGAAGCCAAAGGCAACACCTAATGGTTTCAGGTGTCATGTCCATCCAGCCCAAGAGTGTAGCTCCTGTGATGTCATGCAGATGCCTGTGGGTTTCCTTTGAAAATTAGAATGTCCCTTGAAAATTAGAATGCCCCGCTCATTGTGCACCGTGAGGGCCCCTGGCACATGGTTTGGGAGTCCTGTCCCAGGAGGGCACTCCTTTTCTCATGGACTTGAGGGTGAACGTGTTTGGGCGAGATGACAGCGTTGCTGAGAAGCGGGGGAGCAGGAGTCAAAGCTCAGGAGACTGATTCCAGCACCTGCACTTTGACCTTCTTAGTGCATCGCCCCACAGACGTCTCACTGGGAGGGGGAGAAGCCCACATTGCACAGTCTGTTCTGCCTAAGTAAGAGGGAACACTCGGGGTGAGTACCAAGTGTAATTGGGGCAAAAACAATTCGTGTTTTCTTCATTTCTCTTTAGTTTATTTTTTGGGGGGCGCATCACTGCCCTCTGGTGGTCATGGGAGCTACCCAGCTTTGTTCCTGGAGAGCTGCTGCTGGCTTTGAACCACCAAGCCCGTGGGCCGCAGTCCCGTTCTCAACCACTATGCCACTGGGGCTCAGCCCAATTTCTCTTTATTTTCACCCATCTATTTGTTCCATTCATTGTTTAGAGGTATTTTTGCTTTAAGGTTCTTAAGCCTCAAAGCAAAACCATCCTTTGAGGGGTTCAGAAAACCAAGCACTAATTGAGCTTAACAAGGAAAAAGTGGACCAAGAGGCTGTTCCGTACACAATGGAATGCCTTACCTCACTGTGGACAAACCAAACCAAATCAAACCATGACAAAACCGAGAAGCACCTCGTGACATGCAGGCACCTGAAGAGACATGATGTCGGGGCTCATGCACCCATCACACAAGGACAAACACTGCATGAGACCACTGCTTTGAGGAAGGGGGAGAGCCAAGATAAAGACTTTGATGCCCAAGGAAATAGACTTTGGAGATTGTTGGGTAGGGGAAGCAGGGGAGGGAGGGAAGAGAAGAAATGGGGTTAGACTCTTGACAGTTCACTTGGGTCAAGTGGTGCCCAAAGGGAGGCGGAAGAGGAAAGTCTGGGTGGGGGTGTAAGGGGGTATCAGTAGTTAACACTGTTGACTACACAGCTGATGTTCTGAAATGTCAGCCCGCACCTAATTGACAACCACACCAGCATCATGCTGGTTTAAGCACGACCTCTAGGGGACCAGTCTTCCCCAGGCTCGTTTTTTCATACGTCCATTCATTTGAAACTTGCACGAGCAGCCTGGGTTCCTCTGAGTCCTTTTGGGTCCTACGGGTGAGACTTACACTTGGCTCCAAACATCTAAAATTTGAAAAGAGAAATTCCGCATCCCAGGAACTTACACATTTCCCCTTTTAAACCCAAGAAGTCATGCCCTTTTCTTGAAATGGTGCATGAGTTCTCCCTATGGAGAGAAGCATATTCTCCTGGGAAGAGGAGCTGCTTGACACATGCAGTTGTTCAATTCCCACTGGCCCAGCTCGTACTTGACAGGTGACTCTGAGCAGTCCTCAATCCCCTGCATGAGTCTGGGTAGACTGGAGAAACAAAGTCATAAGCATGCATATGTATATAAAAGAGAGTGTTATACAAAGGATAATTGTACATTAAGAAAACATTCCAGTCACTCCAGTCCAGATCAAGTCCATAAATCCTATATTAGTTCATATGTTTGACGGCAATCTACAAAGTCCTCTTCAGACTCGTGAAACACATGCAATGGCACCAAATGCAGAATGATCACAGTCCAGTAGTTAGAAAGTCTTTGGACCTAGTGGTGTTGTAAGCGTCTCAGTGCTGGCAGGGGTCTCCGCGTGGCTTCTCGAGGCCCACATTTCTTGCTGCATCAAGGTAGGTTTATAGAGGGTCTTCCTCAGGGATGTCTTGCAAGGAGCCAGCCTCGTCAGTCCAATCTCCCAGGCAGCGAACAGTGTCGGTAAAAAGTCTCCAAGGAAGTGAACTGAGAGAGATAGTGTCTCCTGCCTCCGAGAAGGAAGTGTCACATTTCCCAGAACTCTCAGGAGAAGGCCCTGCCCACACAGAGGTCTCATTGGCTATCTCTAGATTGACAGGTCAGACTCCACCCCTACACTCTTAATCCTTAAATTGACACCAGATTAGGTGACTGCCACAGACCACCCTTTGTCGAGTTGACACTTTCACATAACTCTGTAACCATATAACTTTCGCACAAACAATAATGAAGTCATATCTGTACCCAATTGGATAAAACTAAAATGCATACAATTCAACACGTGCCACCCTCATTTAAAAATAACATTCTATAAGTGAACAAAACAAAAAATATCCTATGCCTTACAATTGCATTTAGGAAACGCCCACACCTTAATCCTATAATGCTACAAATATGTATTCCCCTATCTGTGAGAGTTTGTAAGTCAACCATTTCATGCCTTCCCCCCACCACCACCCCCCCGCCTTAATTTGGCGTATCCAAGATCTAGCTTCTCCACTTACATCAATCCAGTGCTCTGAGGAGAGAATCATATTTTTCTAAAGGAAGACTCTTTGTTCCAGTTGGAAACTTGTGAAGTCCATATCAATAGGCAAAGTCAAAACTGAACAGGTCATCTATAACGTCTGCAGCAATACGCACCAGTTCACAGGTTCAAATAACTTCTCTTCCTCTGGTCGGGTTCTGGTCAACTCAATGTGGGCTGCCTCTCTTAGCCTCACCAGGGTGTCCATTGGTTGCCTGCCTTTAGACTATGGCCCCAACACAAATTCTCAGTGAAGCTAGCCCTCTTGTGCTAAGTCATGAACTTCAGACCAGTCAACCCACTCTGCTCTCACCTTCTCCTCTACTGCCTTGAAAACCAGGTTCACAGGTGTCAGTGACCAGATGTCATGCTTCTCTTTATTGCTGCTTTGCTCCCACTTCCACTCAACAAGTAGACCCAGGTGGTCACCTAGCAAGCATTTCAGCCTTCCACAGCCTTCCTTTAACATTCAGTCCTAGGGAGAACTTTTCTTCATGGTTCCAGATTTCTTTCCAGCTTCTGAAATAGCCACGAATTCAAGATTTTCACAAAACCAGAGTTCCTCCTTCTTCAATCTATCAATCTATCAATATGGACCTGAGGCAGATCTCTTGGAATGCAAACACCCTGAGTACTTCAAAGTACTGGGTGGGGCTTATCTTTTCAGAGACTTCTCTGAAGGCGTGTCCCAACCCCTTCTAAAGATCAAATTCATTTCTTGAGACAGGTGGACTTACAAGCTCTCTATTCTATAATCTCCAATAAACATTTCTGTTGATCATTATACCAATAATAATAAACAGAGGAAATCAGTATAAACAAAGTAGACTGCCACACCCTCATAGTGCTCAACCTCCTGTGGGGGGGGGTGGTGAGGAGAGTCAAGTGGACCCCTCAATGCTGAGAAGGATGCTCAGTGGAGCTGGATATTTTGGAATTAACAGAATGTTAGGTGTTTTCAAGGTGGTTGGGCTCATAGGGGCTCCAGGCACAACAAAAGGGAACACTGGGAGAGGACATTCTGAGGAAAGGAAAGGCAGGCAGGGCTCAGGTGCACAGAACCTTGATTTGCCTTTCTGGAAAGCAAGGATTTTCTTGAAGGATTTTTAAGCACCCACAGGTGAGAGCATCAGCAATATGGCCCGTCGAAGAAGACGGAGATGCACAACATTTGCCCCATTTTGAAAGAAACTGGGTCATCTTTGCTTCCCTCCCTCACATTCTCATTCAACAAATGTTGATTAAACTTTTAAATCTAATTATTTAAATTTTATTTTTGTTCAGCATTAATATATGTCCTATCATTCCATGGTTCAATCCCATCGAGCAGTAGTGTATGACTGCTACCACCATGAATTTCTAAATATTCTTTACCTTCTTGTACTCCTTAACATCATCTTCCTCTTACACACCCACCCACCACCACCACTGGACCTGCCTGCCTCCCCAAACCCTTATTCTACTTGATGTCCCTATAGATTCACTGATTCTGGGTTTCATATACTGAAAAACATATAGCACGAATTCAAGGGGGAGGACCCCCAATGACATAACACATCTGAGATAAACCCTCATATGAACAAATAAAAATACAGAAAATGTCAAAAACCAGATCAGGTTCGACATGCCTGGGAGCGGGGATCAAGCACCATTGTGTGTCAGGCGCCATTCTGAGAGTGCGCAGGAGACCAGCCTTCAGTCTGGCAGACACAACACACCAAGACTGTCCTCCCTGTGCCCGGATCTCTCCCCATGCCCTGGCTGAATAGAGGGAAAAGGAAGTCAAAGGACCTCGGGATGCTGGTGCTTTTCTGTGGGTGCCTTGTCATTATCCTGACTGAGAAAATGCCAGTTTCCTCCAAAATGGCAGGGGGAGGTTCCTGAGTCACCACCTCACACAGATGCCATTCGACCTTGGGCCTTTGACTTAAAAAAAAAAAAGTAACAGCAATAAGAGAATGCCTGTTGACTCAGGGTATGTTTGGACACTTGTTGACAGAGAACGACCATGGTCAGTTTTATGTTGTCTCTTCTTGCTTCCTAAGAAAGGAATGCGGTAACTTTTTCATAATACATGACTCAACAGAAGCCTGCGCCTGCTCTCTGCTCTGGAGTTTTCTGCCTTTGACCCTTTACCTTTGAAAGGCCCTAGAGAGATCTATATATCTGCCTGTGTGTGTTAGATAGAGTGACCAGATTTTAAGCGGGACACCATTGACGAGGGGTGGGGGGGTGGGTTTGATTAAAAATTCGGTCTATATGGAGTAACAAAAATATTCATAGAACGTAAAAATGGTATTGTAATATATTTATTTAATTTTTAAACACTTCGGGATGTAGGACAAACTGTTAAAAAGCAGGACATCTGGTCACCTTTGTAGGGAAAGACTCTAGAAGTTAAAGGGCCCTGGGAGGTGTTGAGGTACGTAATGTGCCTAATATCCTCTCCCCACCTTCCTTCTAGCCTCTGTCATCTAGGTGCTGACCTTCATCCCCTACACCAGCAGGTCCCCTTGTCCTGCCAATAAAACTCAGCCAATGTACTGCCTCAGAAGGGGACTGGAAGATGAATGGAGAGTAAGATCCCAGCATTTAGACCCTGCATGCCCACCCTCGAGGGTCTCCCTGGTTTAACTGTATCTCTCCATGGGACACTACAGCTCCTCCCAACCCTTTCTGGTCTCATGAGTTCTCCTTGCCTTCCCTGCAGGCCAGGGTGGGATCCTGCCCTTTCTGCTTTTGATTTTTCCAAACCCTTCTCCAAATACCCTGCCAGATGTGTCATTGCATCATCTGGTTTTCGCCCGGGCCCTACCTGGTGGAGGCTTGATGGAACCACACTGACACAGCCACAACAACAACAGTAACAAACACTACTGCTGACTCACTCTCTTTTGGGTTTCTGAGACTGCAGCTGTTTACAGGAATAGAAAGTCCCGTCTTTCTCCCTTGGAGCTGTGGGTGGTTTCGAACTGCCGGCCAGGCTGATCACAGCCCAACACACAGCCACGACACCACAGGGAGCTATCGGAAAAAGGAGTGTTTAGGAGATATTTAACCACACCTCCATTTCACACAGATGGCTGTGTACAAATGGACTTTTCTGAAGGGCGACAAAAGTATGAGGTTTATACCCTGGAAGGAATGAAGGGAAGAAGTCAAGCACCCCGGTGGTTGCTTCAACAATTACAGTCTGCTTCCTTTTCACTCTTTTTTTTTTTTTGGAGGGGGGGGGGGCATCACTGCTCTCCGGTGGTGCCTTTTCACTCTTAAAACTAAGGCATCATGCATAGGGAATACAGTTCTAGAATTTTGTTTTGTTTTGTTTGTGTGTGGCATCACTGCACTGGTGGGAGTAGGAAGCCCAGCCTTGCTCCTGGAGAGCTGCTGCTGGATTTGAACTGTCAACACTGTGGGCTGCAGTCCTGCACCCAAACACTAGGCCATCAGGGCTCAGCCAGTTCTAGAATTTTGACATAGTCCTTAACTACATCACCACCACCCCCCCAGTCAGGATAGAGCCCCGTTCCTTCACCTCACAAATATCCTTTGACCTCAGCCATGTCATCCCTATCCTCTTAAGCTGGGCCCACCTTGACTTATGGCCACCCTACGTGTTCTGAGAGTAGATAACTGTGCTCTGCAAGGTTTTCAAGAGATGATTTGGGGGAAGGGGATCATTGGCCCTTTCGCAATGTGCCTCAGGTGAACTCAAACTTCCAACCTTTCGGTCACTGAGTACCTCAACCAGTTGTGTCACCCCATGAGGAGCTTTGGCTGAAGTTCACCAGTGTGAACCCACAGCTGCTCTGCAGGGGAGAGG